>JAMXBB010000007.1:33072401-33103794 GCA_024138015.1 Lumnitzera littorea | reverse complement strand
CTAATGTGAGAAATTTTTACATTTTTCATATAATTACATAAATTCAAATCTTCCATCGGTTTTATTATATATCCCTATTATTTATATAATATCAATTTTTGTCCTAATATTTTCTATTTATTATGTTTCCAATAATTACATATTATGCATTATCACCTATTATGTATATAATACACTTCTAATATTTCTATCACTCTAATTACTATCTCCCAACATTAATTATCATTTCAAAATGTCTAAATTCATCTTAAATCAGATTTTGAACATAATTACCCTAATTTACAAAATTAACTTAAAATGTACTATTTTTCCTTATTACTCATTTACTATATAATTAACTTAATAATTACATCTAACACCCTAAATGCTACAAGTATCATACTCCATCAGATTTCAACATCTTAAAACATATACTTATTCACTAAATCAGTAATTAATAATTTAATTATTTAATTAACCCTAAATTACCCATTTTATGCCTCATTTTAAGGCCTAAAAATTATCTAAAAATTTCAAAAATTAATTTTTGAAAACAGGCTTCGTAGCACTATTCTATATCATCTAATTAATCTACACAAAAATTTTGGGTTCAAAACTACACTCCTAAGGTCATTTATTTTTAAATTAAAACATGCTTGGTTTTACACGATTTCTTAAGGATCTTATATTACGAGACATATTTTCATCAAAGTAATATTTTTTCTAAAAAATAAATAAAAAATATCCCAGAATAACAAAATTCATAATTTTCTATAAATATTTACTATTTTTACAAAATTACACAAGAATCAAGCTAGAAATTGAACTCACTGGTTTAGGTGGCTCCGGCCATCGCCGGCCGCCGTGGCCTTGTCAGCCAGTCTGGGCACTACCACCACCGTGTGGTGGTGGTGGCCGTCCACTCCTAACTGCTCATCTGGTGTGGGTTCCCTTTAAAAGCCCCAATTACACTGTTTTTCCTATTTTTTTTTCTAACCCTAATTTTTCTCTCAATTTTTACCTCCCCCTAATTTTCTTTGATTTCTAACTATTCAAATGAGCTTTTGATTTTTTCTTGTTATTTATAGAGCTTTAGGGTAATTATTGTGCATTAAATTGGATAAGACATTGTCTAAATCCCTTAATTTTTGGTTTTTAAGTTGCCCTAATTTAATTGGCTGATTTTTTTCTTATTTTTCCTAGCTGCTACGACCCAATTCTAGATCATTCCTGATTTTTCCTTATTTTTCTTGATTTTTCCTTAATTAATTATGAATTTTCTTTAAGTATTTAGTATTATTTTAGCACATTCAACATATTTTAAGTAATTACGCGTATTTATACTTACATGTAAATTCATATATAGTACAAATAAATATTCCTAAATATTATTTAGGTTATTCTATGATTTTTAGTATACATATAATTTATCTCTAACGATTCGTTAATTATCGGAATGCATTTTACGCATTTTCGATAAATAACGAGTTATATATTTAAAATTTGAAATTTTTACAGTTTTTTATTTTATTGCTTATTTTCTTAAATTCAAACTTACGGGATCATTTTTACCAATATTTCTAACTTTACTTTATAATTTAGGTTCGATCGAGTCTTTCAACCGATCGAAACCTCGAATGGCTAGTTATGGGGCTTATAGTTCTATCAAATCTATTCAGCTTATTGCATCTACCCATATCAAGTCCAATCTCACACTTACTAATGTTTTATATGTGCTTTGATTTTCTCATAATTTGTTATCAATTCATAAATTGTTAAAGGATAACAAATTGGTTACTAAAGTTAATCTTTGCCTCATTCATATTTCATAATCAAATCGACAATAATTATGTTGTTGTGGCAAATACATTTAATTGATTGTACATCATGAAATCCGAAACCATGAGATGTAATGTTTTTGTTGAACATTCTTCTTTAGTTACTTTTATTAATTGGTATTGTACATAACCAAATGTTCTTCATTTAGTCCATAGTTGATTGAGTCATGTATCAATGTCTAAGTTACAACATTTACAAACTCATAAACACTTAAGTGATCAACACTTCATTTATGATGTTTGTTATAAAGCTAAGGCATAATATTTACCTTTTGATAGATCTTCTTATCAAGCTTATTTTACATTTCAATTGTTACATGTTAATGTTTAGAGACCTTACTCAGTACAATCTATATTGAGTACTTGTTATTTTCCAACTATCTTAGATGATTATACATCTTCTACTTTGACTTATCTCATGAATAATAAGTCTCAAGTTATTGGATTACTCGATAAGTTCTTTAAACTTGTTCAAAATTAGTTTCATATAATTCCAAATATTGTGAGATTAGATAATGGTTTAGAGTTTCTCTTATACAATTGACAAACTAAGTTACAAAACCTAGAAATTATATATCAAAAATCAGTTTCTTATATACCTCAACAAAATGGGAGAGTTAAAAGAAAGTATAGACCTCTTATTGAAACTACAAGAGCATTGAGATTACAAGCTAACTTACCTAAGAGCTTTTGAGGGGAGTATGTACCCTTTTACCTTATCAATATCATGCCTATGTCTAAACTACAGTGGCAAACAACATATGAGTTATTTGACAAGAAACCTAGTTATGACCAATTAAGAGTTTTTAGATGTTTATGTTATACTACTTTAAACTTTCCATACAAAGATAAATTTAACCCTAAAGTATATAGATGTAATTTCTTAGGCTATGTACATGGTTAAAAGGTTTATAAATTTTATGATTTGTGTGAGGAGAAGATATTGGTTAATAGAGATGTGTTTCATGAAGGAGTATTTCCTTTTCACTTTACAACTTCAGTCTTATCAAATTTTGTTTTGTCTTTACTACAATCCATTTCTTTGAGTTTAGATGAGATACATTTTCTTTAGCCTAACATTTCTTATTTTAATTATATTTCTGACAAACAAACACATGATTTTGTTGATTCTCATTTTGATTCATTTGTTTATGATTCTTTACAACATCATGATTTTGTTCCTTCTTCTTCACTTATTTAAATACAACTAAAGTCTTTTCCTCGAAGGTCAACTAGAGAACACAAATATCCTTCATAGCTTAAAGATTATGTTCATATATTACATAGTAAAGTAAGCCACATGCAATTCTTCAACATCATCTAACACACATGATTCAACTTATCATGTTTTCACTCCATTTTCTACTAACTATCCATTGTTTTCGTTCCATACATTTCATCATTTTCCTTTTGATTATGTTACATTTATGGAAAAAGTTATCAACACTTAAAGAATCTTTTTCTTATTTGCAAGCATTTAAGCATAAAGAGTGGATTGAGGCTATGAATAATAAACTTGAAGCTTTGAAGTTGAATAATACTTGGGATATTGTAGATCTTCTTAAGGGAAAGAAACCTATTGGTTTTAAATGAGTTTACAAAATCAAATGTAAACCTGATGGAATTATAAAAAGATATAAGGCTAAGTTAATTTCTAAGGAGTATACACAAGTTAAAGGTGTTGATGATCATGATACTTTTTCTTCGATTGCAAAATTAGGCACGTTCATAATTTTATTAGCTATTGTTATTACATACAATTGGCTTTTACATTAAGTAGACATTAATAATGCTTTTTTAGATGGTTCAATAAATGAAGAGATATACATGCTTCTTCATCAAGGATATTCTAAGGTTGGTCTTAATAAAATTTGAAAACTTAAGAAATTGCTTTATGATCTTAAGCTAATGTCTCATCAATGGAACAAAGAGATTTCACATTTCTTATTGTCTTAAGGTTTTAAGCAATTGTTTAATGGTCATCCTTTGTTCACCAAATATCAAGCTAATGGTTTTCTAGTAATTCTTTTATATGTAGATGATATGCTTATTTTAGGAACTAATGAATCTACTATTGTCTCATTGAAGAGTGCTTTACATGATACTTTTACCATTAAAGATCTTGGGATTACAAGATTATTTTTGGGCCCTGAACTTTGTCGGATTTCTATTGGTATTATAATATCTCAACATAAGTTTATATGTAATCTACTTGCTGATACCGGTTTAACTACACGTAAGCCAACTCCTCTTCCACTCTTTAATAGTGTTGAGTTAACTAAAGATATAGGGCCACTTCTTGAAGAACTATAGCTATATCATCATCTTATTAGTTGGCTCTATTATTTGACTATTGTAAGACTTAACATCTCATTTTTCATACGTAAGCTTAGCCAAATCCTTGCTTCTCCTCATGTACTACATTACCAGCAAGCATTTCAATCGTTGAAGTATCTCAAAGGCACGTTTGATTTGGGATTGTTTTATTCTTCTTTGAATCTTCTACAACTTACCTCATTCTCTAATGCCAATTGGGGATCATCAATGTTTGATAGGAAATTCTTGACTAGCTATTATGTTATGCTTAGCAATGCCTTCATTTCTTGGAAATTGAAGAAACAAGCTATTGTCAGTACTTCCATGATTGAGGTGAAGTACGAAAGCCTTACTTCCACAGTTAAGGAATTATTATGGATTATTTATATCTTGAGAGACTTACAGATCCCATGTTCTCTTCCTATTTTTCTTCTTTGTGATAATAAATCTTCTATTATGATTACTACTAATCTTTACTTACACAAAAAGAGGAAGCACATTGACATCGATATTCATTTTATCAAAGGATTCATTCAATTAGTTAATGTTTCCACCTTGCAAAAGCTTGCTAATATTTTCATAAAGTTTCCTTCTTAATAATAACTTCATCATATTTTGGTCAAGTTAGGCTTTCGTATAGCTCTAACTTATGGGGTAGGGGGTAAGAATGTGAGAATACTAATCCACATATCATTATTTAGTTAATCCATGTGTTAGTCTTGCTGTAATTATTTTATTGGTTAGCTGAATACGTTAGTAGAATAGTTTTTCTATAAATATCAGCAAAATATCAATTACAGAAATAACAATCACTTTACAACTTCATTACATTTTCTTCATCATCAATTCTTCTTCCATGAAAATATATAGATTATCCACAACAATCAAAAGCTGACATGTGTTCTTAATTAGTATTAATATTTAATTCTAAAGCATCGATCATGTGTTTGTTAAAAGAAAAATGAAATTGCTTTTTTGCAAAAGCCCAAAGTGCAAATCATGTTTTCGTATTTTTCCAAAAAAAAAAAAAAAAAAGGAAACTAAATGCCATTTAAAGGAAGAAAGTTGAAAACTTGAAATCCATGTAATTATGAAAATTGTTAAGAATGGTTTGTGTAATTTACTTTAGTTTTTATAACTTCCAAAGAGCATAATTTTCATATAAGAAAGTAAGTATATGAATAATAAATCAACCTAATATGGCTAGTAGTAATCTCTCTCTGTCTCTCTTTATGTGTGTGTAAGTATCAGTTAAACATAAGAGATAATACAATAGCATGTGAAGCTTCAAAAGCACAACGTGTAGCCTTAGCTAGTAATCTTTTTCTATCTCTCTCTAAGTGTATGTATGTGGGGTTTTGACTTCTTAGACCGTATTGTCATATTATGAATTTATTAGATTTTGATGACATTTGGTCCTGTAAAGCATTTGAATTACAATCAACCTAATGTAGCTGTTGGCAATCTCTCTCTGTCTCTTTTTATGTGTGTGTGAGTATCAGTTAAACATAAGAGATAATGCAATAACATGTGAAGCTTCAAAAGCACAACGTGTAGCCTTAGTTGATAATCTTTCTCTATCTCTCTCTAAGCATATGTGTGTAGGGTTTTGACTTCTTAGACTATATTGTCATATTATGAATTTATTAGATTTTGATGACATTTGGTCCTACAAAGCATTTAAATCACAAATTCATCTAAGTAGGTCACATTATAAACTTAGAATTATACACATGGTTGAATTTGTTTATAACCTAATACATAGCACGACCCTATCAACTCTAATTATCAAGTCCTAAATCAACCCCTTAGCTATTGTATAGATCTTTCTTTGTTTTAGATTTTGCATTAAAAATATGCAGTTTGATTAGAGTTCATTTATGAATATTAGCCTTTTTTACCTTTTTTAAATTCTAAAAAATGATAGGGAAACGAGGTTTAAATGTTTGGATATTTCTAATGTGCTTCCAATTATTAATGTAATGCCCCCACCTAAAAGAAGTCAATAAGCAAGCTAATAGATGACCAACATTAGGTGATGCATACCGAGGCTAAGAACGGACAAGGTTGGTCATAGGGATGAGTTCAAGTTTACTAAAAGCTTGAAATGTGTAGTGGGAGGTATACGAGAAAAATAATAAAAGAGGGAAAAACAAGCAAACCTATAAATAGCTCTAAAGGATATAATGCATTAGTAGAACTTTTGAGGACTTACGGCTCAGCTCGATATGATGCATGAGTCAGTCCGGTGAGGTTATTTGCCACTTAGCCTTACTTAAGGATTAGGATAAGAGTGAAGCGAGAGTAAACAAGCTAATAAAAACAATGTTCACAAAAGGGAATATTCAATGTATTAATGATGACAAATTTTCTCGCTTGCCAATTCGACATTTTAGTTTAACTTTGAAGGTATCTTAGAGACTTATGGTCAGTATAGATGACAAATTTTCTCGATAATAGATATTGTAGTCATACTTGGAGTACTCAAATGAGAGCTAAGAGTTCTTTATCATACACGGAGTAGTTCAGTTGAGGTCCTTTGAGCTTCTCGCTATAGTAAGCAATTGGTTGGATTTCCTACATTAAGATGGTACCTATATCGATGCTTAACACTTCACATTCTAGCTTAAATATCTTTTTGAAGTCAGGTAAAGCTAGCAAAGGTACAGAAGTCAATCTTTCCTTCACCTTAGTAAAACTTCTCTCCTCCTTTTCTTCCCATTTGAATTCAATGTTCTTCTTCGTCAACTTATTAAGGGGTGTAGCTATGGTGTTGAAATTCTTGATAAATGTTTTATAAAAGGATGCTAGTACATGGAAACTCCTCACCTCGGCAAAAGTGGTCGAAGTTGGCCACTTGACAATTGCTTTGATCTTCTCATCATCTACTTACAAACCTTCTTTGCTTGCCACTTATCTTAGGAATACCACTTCTTTCTAGCGGAAACAACACTTTTTCATATTACTAAATAACCTCTCAGCATGGAGTACATTTAATACGGCTTAGAGATGTTCACCGTGACTTGACATGTCGACACTATATACTAAGATGTCGTCAAAGTACACCACCACACACTTCCCAATCAAATCTCTCAACATGTGATTCATTAATCACATGAAAGTGCTTAAGGTATTTGACAAGCCAAAAGGCATTACCATCCATTTATATAGTCCATGCCAAGTTTTGAAAGCAGTTTTTCACTCATCTCCCGACCTTATCTAAATCTGATGGTAGCCGGACTTTAGGTTGAAGATCCTAGCTCTACTCATTTCGTCCAACAAGTCATCCAAACTAGGGATCGGGTATTGGTACTTGATTATGATCTTGTTTACGACTCAGCTATCAACACACATTCACTAGGTACTATCCTTTTTTTAGCAATAAGAGCATCGAAACGGCATGGGGGTTGAGGTTCTCCTGTACATAACCCTTCTCCAGTAGTTTAGTAACTTGCCTTTGAAGCTCAGCAACTTGTTAGGGGTTCATCCGATAAGCTAGTTTGTTCAGCAAAGCAGTACCAGGTGTTAAATCAATACAATGCTCGGTACCTTTGAACAGTGGCAAACCTTCCAACAATTGTTCTAGAAATAAGTTGGCTTATTCATTCAACAGCTCCTTAACCTCCAAGGGTAGTTCACTCCACTCCTTCAACTCTAATAATCACCTAACTAACATAAAGGTTAGCACATTGGCTTTAATAACCTCTCAGAGCTTGGCTCTACTCATCATCAAAGTCTTCTTTAATCCTTGAGCAAGTTTAGCTTGCAATTTGCTAACTTGACTTAGTGGCATAGGATTTAACGTAATCTCTCTTCCATCATTCTCGAACACACAGGTGTTCCTATATCCATCATGTATAATCCTTTGATCATGGTCAGCTTAGTAGTACATGTGAGGCACAAATGGGTAGTACATCGTAAAGAATTTCGTCAAAATAATTCCCAATAGTGATTGACAACAATACTTGCCATATGACATCTAGTGCTCCCTTCTCCCTTAGCTAATGCAACTTGTACAACTTCGGATATGGGATACCTAACAATTTTATTTTCTCTCTTTTGTATAAATCCTTGCCCCATCTCATATGTTCGGGTCAGTACGTCACCTTCAGGTCGACCCTTCTATTCAATCTTGACATCTATACGTCCGATCGTCTCGGTACTCAACTGACCTTGGTAGCTTCCTTAAACAGGTTAGCTCAACTGGACAGGTCGACTAGTCATCATTCTTATCAACACTCAGTCTCTTCTTTGTCTTTCTACTTGTTGGGCTATCTATATAGCCTCATCTATTATAGTAAATTGTTAGAGTTTCATAATGTCTCGAATATCACTCCTCAAACCAATAAGGAATCTTGAGACCATTCACGTTGATGGCTCCTCTACTTCGTAGTGAATTATAAGCATTTGGAACTTTTGAACATACTTGTCAACGGTTTGGCTTTCTTGTTTTAGCTCTTAAAGTTGAGCAAAAGTATCTTTTAGATAAGTATCCAACACAAACTTATTTCTGAGTATTTTCTTTATCTCAAGCCAAGTATTAATCTCTATATAACCTTCTCATCTTCTCATGACCTGGAAATTCTTCCACCACATGGTAGCATATTCTGAGAACTCAACGGTAATAGTCCTCACTTTCTCGTAATCTTCATATTGGTAATAATAAAAAACTCGCTCCATCTTCTCCTCCCAACCCAAATAATCATCCATACTTCTAAACCCATTGAAGCTCAAAATTTGAAGCTTTACATGGTTGACAGCTTAAGGCACTCTCACTTGCTCTTCTTCTTCATACTCCTCTTTTTCAACATCATTTATGTCTCCCAAGTCAATTCTTCTTCTCACTCATCCGCCTACTCCTCCACTTTGAACTTGTCTAATGGGATTCTGACCTTTGGTGGGTTAAGTAGCATGAGGGGTGTTTTATGCAAGCTTAACAGGTTGATAGGTCAAGGCATGGATAGCTCGGGTCAAGTTCACTATAAGGTTGGCTACTTCATCAAGCCTCTTGTCCGTGCTCTTGAGGGTGTTTTGCGATTGTCGGTTATAGTAGACAACACTACTATTATCTTCTCCAATACCAATATTAACACTTGGGTCTGTCATCTTCCTCAGCAAATTCAACTTCATTTTCCTCAGAAATCCTCATCCTCCTCAGCTCCCATATCCTCTAGGGCAAAGACACGAGCAAGTGCAGTTATGTTATCAAAACCTTCTGTCCTCTTAGCTCCTTGTTCAAATTGTAGACAATATTTAGAGAAAAATTCCTTTCTACCACATTTGTTACATTTCACCAATTTCTAACTAGGACATGCCTTCAGCATATGGTTTGGATCTCCACATATAAAACATTTTCCCTTGAGCTGAGTACAATTTCTCAGAAAATGATTTGCACTGTACTTCTAGCACTTAACATTACCATCCGTATCATAAAAACCCAAACCGGGTACAGATTGTGCTGGGCTACTAGCAAGAGTTACTGGTTCCCTTCTCTTCTGTCCAAAACTGCTAGTGGCACCAAGATGTGATCTCTTGAACAATGGACCAAGTCGATAACCTTTGTTGATCTTTTGACTCCACATCACTTGCATCCTTACACGATTGTCTTCCAATTATTTTGCCTTATCTATCACTTCATTGTAAGTGGTGAAACCAGAATCCAATAGTTTGCAACATATTGTAGGGTCAAATCCGATAAGAAACAAATCCTTCTTTAACTCAGCATTATCTTGGTATGAGCTAGGTACATATTGTAATAGTCTATTAAACTTAGTTTCATACCGAGTTACATTCATACCTCCCTTCTTCAATTCAAATAAATCTCGTACCATCCTGATTTGAACACTATGAGGAAAATACTCCTTCCTGAATTCCTTCTTAAAACTTTACCAATCAATATTATTCCCCAGTTGCCTTGCTCTTGAGTCCTTACTCTTGAGTCCTACCATACTCTAGTAGCTAACTTTAACATAAAAGTGTTATAAGATAACTTTTAAGATTCAGGAACTCTAAAGGCCTCAAAACTTCGTTCAATTTGGCTAGCTAATCATTAGCTACATCTGGCCTACCCATCTCCCCTTTAAAATAACAATTGGCCTTTATAAACTTAAGAAGTTTATTTACCTCTTGAGGTTGCTCCATTCTTTGTTCAGCCTCTTGGGGTCTCCTGTTTCTTGCATTATCACCAGTCATAAGATGTTGAATCAATATTTCTTACTACCTTATCATCGTATGCATACTGGTAAGTATTTGTTTAATAGGTATATTCTCTCATAGAGGCGGTGGGGGTAAATGCTATCTTTTTTGTTCTTGTGGGGGTGATGGTGCTCGTAGTGGAGGGTTTTGATTTCCTTCAGTTCCTCCATGATTACTCCCATTTCCAGCTTTAGCCATATTCACTTAATGATTATAATTTATAACCTTGCATTCATATCTATTTATGAGCTATCCCATGCCTTTGTTTTAGAGAATTTTCAAAAATTAATAAATTCTTACAATATGTGCTCATATAAAATAGTAATAACAGTATCATTGTAATCAAAATACATAATAGGTCTAACTTCGCCTATTATCTTCATTCAGCCTTTATATCATTACAACTTCAGAAACAAAAAGGTATAACTCAATAACTTTTGAATACATACATAATATTTACAACTCGATTACATCATCACTTACATAATCTAATATAAACTTGATCTTTACAACTGTACAATACAAAAGATTATATCAATTGGTTACATCAAACCTAATTACAACGTACATCTAGCTTGATCAAAAAGCTACAAAATACATCAAAAGTCAAAATACGTCAAAAGATCTTAAAATACATAAGCTTTTCATCAAAATTGCTACTCGATCATATCTAAAGATCTAACTAACCAGGACAAATTAGTCACCTAACTAAGCTAATCCTCATTTGAATAGTTTGTGGTAGCTGCCTCATCAAAGGGATCATGAACAATATGACCTCTTACTAAGTGATCCTTATGCTCACTATCCGACTTAGAATTTATAAATATTATCTCTAGAGTCTCAGGAATTATAATCACCTCTTGCACATCATCATCATCCGACTTAACCGCATTACTAGCCTTTACTCCAACTATCCCGATGTCTGCTATCACCTGCATAACTAAAGCATGAATGTTTACACCAGGTTCATCCTCATTCTCCATCTCTTGCTCCTCCTTAGGGTCTTCTTTTGGATCTTCTTCCTCAGGGTCTTCCTCCTCAACATGAACTTCATTCTCTTGTGGTTCAACTAGAGGTGGGTTTTCTAGTGGTGGTTCTTGCATCTCAAGCTCAAGTTCAAGGTTAGGGTCTAATGGTATCTCTATACCTTCCCTAGTGGGTTCTAGAAATTGAGGAAACTAATCAATAATTCCTGGTGGGTATTGTCTAGGAATGTATGGGATGTCAGCAAGGATATGAGTAATACTAACTGGGTATGGTCTCCTATCCTCTAACCTAGTAGGAAAATATTGCAAAGGCCTCATCAAGGTTATAATCCCCTCTCTCTCTAACCATCTCTACTTAAAAGCTGCTAAAGCAGTATATCTATCATACTGGGGCCCTAAACTCATCTCCATCCATGCCCATTCATCCATCCAGCTATAGCACATCTTATTATGAAATTTATCAATAATCTCATCGACCATCTTAAATATATTCTAATTAGCTAGTTCCATCAATAATTGCTGTAACTTAACCCTATAGTCGATAGCGGACTCTTCTCCATTCTAACTAAACTATATCCAACTAAGTATTAACTCCCCCCTTTGACCTTGTTATTATAATTAGAATCAATTAACATTTACTACACTAAACATTTTACTTATGTTTTCATATGCTTAATATAATCTTTTATTGCCCACTTATTATGACCTACTCTCAATATTTCTATGATATCTATTTCTTTTAAATTTTGAAACTTCAAAGCGAGTTCATTAGAACTATGCTCTAATATCAACTAAAAACTGTTATGCCCCAAAGTCGCAAAGTCGCAAAGTCACAACAATCCGCCGTGTCGCAACAATGCCTATCATAGATACGATTTACACAAAGCGTAAATAACTCCTTGCTTTGAAGTAAACAGTTCATTTAAGAATTTAGCTAAAATTTACATGAAAGTTAAGCTATCGTTTATAAATATATATATGTACATATATATTACCGTAGAATTCCTAGGTGATTCTACATCCTAACATAACAGCCAGCTAATTTACATATTATATATCAATTCTTCATCCTAAAGATATTAATAAGACCTTAAATAAAACTTGATCATAGACTAATTGATTCTCACTCCCCAAGGCTCATCCTAAAGATATTAATAAGACCTTAAATAAAACTTGATCATAGACTAATTGATTCTCACTCCCCAAGGCTCCAAAAGAGAACTAACATCCGAATAGTTGTAACGTGGTATAGTAATCAGAAATTAGGACTCGCAAAAGAATCTATATAGGTATGAGTAATTATAGCTCAGTAAGTTGAATTGGAGACTTACGAATGTATATAAGCACAAACAAGATTATCAAGCAATTATTTTCATGCAATGCAATAAGTAAGTGTCATCACATAATGTAATTCGGTCTATTGCAAAATCAGAGTAATTTCACATGCTCTAACCGCGTTGAAGAGTTTTCATGTTATGTAACAGCTTACAACCAAACCCAGATTTGTGCATTGAAAACACTGCTCCTCCTAAGACTATGCTTCGAACCAATGCCCTCATCTTCACTGCGACCTTCTCTCCTGTCAATTAGTTTGGCTAAGATGAGAAAAAGACTAATTTGCTATCCAATGCTATCTTTTTCGAAGGTGTCAGTGTTTAGTTGAAGAATCATAATAATCCTCTAAAGGGTTGCAATGCATGACAATTTAAGGTATTAAGGTCGATTAGGATTAGGTTTAATTTAGGATGTTCAGATAATTTCATACCAATATAGTCATAACAGTCATCAATCACAACACAAATTCCAGCATGAAGTCAGATATGCAAGCACGTACATAAAACTACTTACAATCACAATCATATACAATCTTAAGTCTCCAAATACTCTAATATAGTACTCTAAATATGGTGAAGTAATAAACCCAACTTACTTGAAATTTTCAGTTGCTCAATCACTCAATTGTAGGTTAGCTCGTTTCTAAGTATCTTATAATATAAATATGTTTCTTTTAGTATTTATACTTTAATGATACATATTCTAAGTTATGATTTAACTTAAATTCTTCTTATATACCTATTATTTACTAACGATTAATTCTACGTTAGTTCGAGGTTTGGTTTCTAAATCAGATTTTGGTTCAGGCTTTAATTCATTTTCAATTACGAGTAATCCTAAAATTACGTTTCGAACCCTAATGTGAAATTAATCACATTAAGTTCATGTATCCTAATATCATACTAAGTCTTAATTCAGTATTCTAACCTACTCGATATATTCGAATCCTAATTAGTGTACTAGGTTTACTCTTAATGTAAAAGAATTTTACATTTTTGATATAATTATCTAAAATTAATTTTTATACCAAATTTAATATGTGCCAACATTATTATTGTATTATCTAATTTAACCTATCATTTTATAGTTATTAAAATTCCAATTTCACATATTACTAAATTACTCATAATTACTACATAATTCCTATATTAATTGCAATTAACACTCTAAAGGCTAGGATTGGGTTTTCACATTAGAGATTAATATCCTTAAACACCTAATTACCTTCTAAATTAGTAATTAGTCATTTAATTACTTAATTAGTCCAAAATTACTTATTTTTCTCATCATTTTAAGGCTAAAAATTTTGAAAATTAATTTTTAAAAAATGGCTTCATAGCACCGTTCCATATTACTTAAGTATTCTACAAAAAAAAAAAAAAAAAGAAGAAGAAAAAATTGAACTCCAAACTATACTTCTAAGCCTATTTTTTTTTTTAATTCAAAACATTCTCGGTTTTGTTTAATTTCTTAAAAATCATATATTTACAGATATGATTAAACTTAATCACTATTTTTCCCTGAATTGATATACAATAAAACATCATAATAACAAATTTCATAATTTTCTGGGTAGAATTAATAATTTTGAGAAATTTTATAAAATTGGATAAGATTTGGGACTCACCTGATTTTTGAGCTTTTTAGCCACCAACATTGGTTTAGGGTGTATTGGCCAGTCCAGGTGGTCGGTTTGGAGTGGAGTGGTGGCGGTGATTTGGTTCCGGGTGGTGGTGGTGGTACGGTTCTAGGTGGTGGTGGTACGGTTCTAGGTGGTGGTGACTGTAGGTTCGGCCTAAATGCACTAAATGCACAATTTTATTCCTTCTCAATTTTTTGTTCTCTCAATTTTTTTCAACTCTCAATAGACCAAATGAGCTCATAGAATTTTCTTGCTATTTATAAATTTGTAAGGAAATTTTTGGGCATTAATTAGACAAGATTTTTTGCTTATCTTTTTTCATTTTTGCCTTTTAAGTGTTTGTTTTTTATTGGTTAAAATTTTCTTTCCTTTCCCCTAACCAATGCGACTTAATCTGGATCATTCCTTATCTCTCCAATTTTTCCTTAATTTTTTTATAATTTTATTTAATTATTTAGCAATTTTCTAGTAAATTTCTATTGAATTGTTAGTTATTAGAATATACTTTTCGCATTTTCGATAAATAATAAGTAATATACTTAAAATTTATAAATTTTATATTCTCTTATTTTATTACTTATTTTCTTAAATTCAAGCTTATAAGGTGATTCTTACTAATATTTCTAACTTTAACTTATAATTTAGGTTTGATCAAGTCCTTTAATCGATTACCTTAATCTTTATGGTTTAAGTCTAATCCTATAGTTATAAAGCTTACATTTAGGGCTTACAAGACGCGCGTGAGAAAAATAGTAAAAGAAGGAAAAAAAGCAAGTCTATGAATAGCTTCAAAGGATACGACGCACTAGTGGAACTTTTATGGACCCACGGCTCAGCTTGATATGATGTACGAGTTAGTCCAGTGAGGTTACTTACCACTTAGCCTTACTTAATGATTAGGATAAGAGTGAAGTAAGAGTGAATAAGTGTGAATAAGTTAACAAGAGCAATGTTCACAAAAGGGAATATTCAGTGTATTAATGATAATCATATATATGATGTTTATGGCTACATGTATAGTGGGTATTTATACTCAAGAATTTAGGGTAACTTGCCTAAAAATGGAAAAAAACAAAAAGGGTATTATCCCAAAAAGGTAATGTATAATTATACATGGTCCTAAATACGTGACAGTGATGCGTTGGTGATGTCATTGGAAGATGTAGACAAAGTAATATGATTTAATCGAGTGACCGAGCAGAGGTATCGAGTAGGTGTGCGTTCATTTGAACAGGAATGGCTGACTCTCGTGGGATCTTTTGGCCTCTTAGCATCAATGTCACCGAGTTATGAATTGGCTTAAGCATATTGGGTTAAAGGAAGTGACAGGGTCGCTCTATCTACAGAGTTGTTGCTCATTTGGCACATGACTTCTAAGAGATAGAAAGTCACACGACTCGACATTAAGAGTTGGTTAGTAGCCATGATCAGTTCGACCTTGACAGGAGTCGGCTGGAGTAAGAGGATTTGCTACGTCAAACCTTCGAAGCCTCAGGCTTGACTGTAAGTTAAAGGTCTGATAGCTCGATTCCTATCACTAGGTCCATAATTTCGTGGTTAGTTTTGACTAAGTATTAACTACCTTTAGCCTTATAAGTTGTTGCTAGTGGTACACCGCAATTCATGTAAAACTTTACTTACATGAAGTATCATAATACCCCCTTAAACATGTTATGTGTTATGTGACAAGAGGTTCACCCCTCCCGAAGTGCCAGTGTAATGCTTAACTATCATTTGATTTCTCATTTTTACTCATATTCTAGATGGCGAACCAACCTTCTTTTCCTGTTTAATTCACGATTGTTTTAGGTCTATCTTTCATAAGAAGTACCCTTAGCATTGTTGTAGGGCCCATATGTTTAGGAGGCTTCATTATCTAATTGATTTCAACCTGTTATGGCCATCATTATGGGAGCGGTATCAACTCTTAACTAGTGTACTCATAGGAGGCCAAACCAACTTTTAGAGAATATCCCAACTAATAAACAAACCACCTACTAGTACCTTTCACTTCATTGTAAACTTAAGTTGAATACCTCCACTTGCCCTTAAACTCATGGACCATAATATTCTCCCTAATATAAATCCATAATGCTCTCATTATGAGACCAACTCTTGCTACCACCTAAGGACCAAATTGCAAACCCCTTTAACCACCATCTATCTTTAACTTAAGATCATCTCTACTAGGAATCAGGGCTTCTACTAGCGTCCCTCGCCTTTGCCCTTGCCCTTACCCTTACCCTCTCCTCTTATCTTATGGGATCACCTCTTAAGGAATGGACCGATGATAGGGGCTGCCCACTTAAGTTCATTTTATAATGATATTAAAAGATTCTTACCACAAGCCAACTATTGATAAGATGCCTCTTCTTACAACAATGTCCTTCCTTTAGTGATTACTCCTCCCTATCAAGCTTAACCAACATGAATTGGGACTTGCGATATAGTTGCCCCTTTTGTATGGTATCCTTCTCTAGTGGTCACCCCTTTGAAACTATTGCATATAAGTTTTTCTTTTTGTCAACAAGAACCACCTTTTTCATTTCCTACAATAGGTAACATTTAGGTGATTTGATAAAACCTGAGATGTTTTTCTTTGATATCACTTGTCACATCATAAGAGTTTTACCCCTCTTAAAGTGCCTATACATCACTCAACCATTCCTTGACTTCTTATTTTACTCGTACTCTATATGTTGAACTAGCTTTCTCTTCTTGTTTAACCTAAAACTATTCAAATACTAAACTTCTCAAGGAACACTCTCTAGCATTGTTACAAGCCAATGCATGTTTGGGAAGCTCAACTATTCAATTGATTTTAGTCTATCATGGCCATTATAAAAAAGAGAGACATTGGCTCCCGATTAGATTTGCTCATAAAAGACCAAATCTGTCTTTAGAGAATGCCTCATGACATAAATAAACCATCTGTCAATGCCATCTACTTCATTATAAGCCCAAGTTGAATACCCCCATTTGCCCTCAAACTCACAAATCAAGACACAATGCCCCCATCTTCACACCTCATAATTAGGTTTTATTTTTCCTCCTTTGAATAGGTAATTTGGTTTATTTTTATCACCCTCTACTTATAGGTTATCCTAAAAGCCTATGGAGAGTCATAGTCTAGAGAAACTCTTAAGCCTCTTTTATTCTCTTTCTTTAGATTAGGTCAAAATAGGCTTACCAACTTTCACCTTAGCTCATCCTTGAATCATTCCCCTACTAATTAGTTGCGATGGTACCATTTAAAAATGCCTAGATATTTAATTTGATATAAAGGGTAAGGAGACAATTTCCCACCTTGTTTTCCTTTTCAAATCTACATATACCTCTATATACATACACACATACACATAAATTATTAAGGGCCTCTTGTATCTCACAAAATCTTTCCAATTGTGGTAATATTCCCCCTATTCCTATAACCTTAGCTCTATCCATATCTCCGGGTGAATTAGAAACAGTCAATGTTGTCAATGGTAAGAACTCTTAGCCAATCTTGAATCACTATATCTACATGTTACATTTGTCGATAATAACCCAAATGATATGATGTAGTTAAAGCAAAAATCACAATCATCCCTTGTAAGAGAGAAAAAGGAATAGCAAGTGATTAAAACACTTGTTGTTCTTCTATAATTATAATAGAATCTCTAATCCGATAATTGTTGCAAAAAGGGACTGCTTTAGAAATAGGGAGTTGCTTCGGATTGTTGTCTCCATACTTTTCATTCATGATTCATGTTCATAATGTTAGTAATTTACGTTCTTTTTTCCTTGACGTTAACTTTGGATGCAAATCATAGTGGAGATTAAATTAAAAACACTAAGTATGGATCTTTAATTGAGACAAGAGTAATTAATTAATGCTGTTGAATATAGATTAGGAATTATAAGAAAAATCCTTATTTGATTAAAGTTCTTATAGCGGTAATTTCATTAAAAAACTAATTAATACCTATTTATAAAAATACTTATGTATATAAGGAATTAATGAATTTAAATGTTTATGGACGAACTGGAAGCGTAATTCTTGAAATTGAGGGTAAAAAAAAAAAAAAAAAGAATGTTTGGACAAATCCTAAAGACATTTAGAGGAAAGTTAGGTCGCACACTTGGTACAGGAATTATAAAAATATCAAAATAATTTTTTTTCCTTGAAAAAAGTATCAAACATCATTATTTAAATGGGTGAGAGAAAGAGCCCAATTGGATAGGTGATTCGACTCGAAACGTATTATGAATCGAATTTTACCGATTAGCCCTCAACACATGGAAGGCACCCAACAGTCTCTCTAGCTTTGATATTGTGACGATCGGTTAATATACTCGTCACGCGATAGGGCAGGAGGAAGCGTGATTCGCGGTAATAGAGTGAGTAAAACTATAAAATGCTGTCCAGTTTGACGATGAAAAGAAGATAACCAATACAAGCTACATCTTATGAGTTTATGACAGTGACTCACAATTGGAATATTACTGGAAATTTTGACAATTTGACATGAAAACCAACTAAAAATTATTACTAAATAAAGGACCATCTAGATTCTACATTACTACAAGTTTGACTTGGATTATTAGTCTTCCTAGATATTTCGCTAAGTTGGTGAGCTAATAAATGTGAAAGATAATGCAATTAAATAGTATATGATAATGTTTGTGTTTGTTATAAATGAATGGAATATTTTTTAAGAGTTTTAGAAGAAATTTTTAATACATTTATGTATTAATAAGACACTATACTAAATATAGATCAATATTTATTTGATATCTTAACAATACTTTCAGATACCTATTCATATTTTCTTAGTCCTTATCTCTTCTTTTTTCTTCTTCTTCTTTTCCCTTTTTGGATTGGAGTCGCATTTAGTAATCTGATTTAGTAGACATTTTGAGTATTAAATTATAAACTATGTAATTTTTAAAACGTTAAGATAAAATTTCGATGGAGTTCATCCTTCATCATGTTTAATTAGTTATAGACGACTGTTAAAAATAAGAATAAATAAATTATGGTTCTATAATTTTGAAATTGTTCTCATTTCAGTAGTTAATGGAGAAACAAAAAAAAAAAATCAAAATTAAGCGGTGTATCAATTAGAAATCGCGTTCATTTTTACTCACTTTTTACATAAAAACAGCTTCAACAATTTTAGAAAGGCAGTAAATGATTGCTACGGATTTGAAAAGTATTCAAATTAACTGTATTATAACTTAAAGAAGAAAAGATTTAAACTTGACCAATCTTATTAAAGAATTAGTTTTAATGCCACTAAATTACAAAAACTTTGACCATATAAAATTTGGATTAACAAAAATTCACTAAGAAATTATAAAAAATGCTAATAACTAATAGGAATTAGTTTTAAATTCTTAGAGATAATTTCACGATATCTCCCAATCCTCCAATATTAGTTGTACTTATATTTGTTCTTATTTTCTCAATCTTCATCAGTGATGAACATTGCAAATATTGCATTCAATATTTGGAACCAAACGTCACCACAGTAGGGTGTTTAAGGGAAATTAAAATGGATTTATGATTAGAGAAAGCAAAGCTGTTCCACATTTGACAAAATAATAATAATAATAATAAGTAGATATATAAAAGGTGTAAGTGAGAGGTAGAATGGAGTGTACAAGACAAGATGAACTAAGCTTTTAGCTTCAACATTTTGTAGCAACTGTGTTTATCTTACAAATAATAATAGTACCATGCAAAGAGATGCAGCAAGGTTCCGAATATTACATACTATATCTATGGGTTACGGACAAATGCTAAATATAACACTCAAAAAACTTTCACTATCAACAAACTTAGGAAGATATAAAGAAAGAAAATTTTCCATACATTCAAATGAAGAGGAGCTTAATATAAAAGTTATCTCGATTGATCAAAACCATAACATAAGTTTTGAACATTCAAGATGATTTCATGATAATTCTCTCCTTCTTCTAAATGTAGTAGAATTCTTCCCTCTTCTCTATCTCCTTATATTTTCTTGGGACAAACCCTTTAAATGTTACATTTAGCATTTGTAACCAAACATAGCCTTGTCATCGCTTGTCGAGGCGAACCAACCATAGTATGATCACCAATCTTCTATTCATGTGTGGCCTACTCGACATACAGCAGAGCTACCATGGATTTTGGTTTTTTATACCGTATTCAAGCTTGAAGGACCTGGCAGTGAACGATGTGACTTTTCAAGCGGCTCCTGCCAGCAAGACTCGACCATAGATTTGTGACCATAGTCTTGAACTGCCCCTTTCCGGCTAACGTTTCCCATAAATGTTCCGCAGTTGCATCGCTCCCATCCTCGCACTTTGAAACATCAACAATAGAGATGCTCATATTGTTTCTTATGACACACAGCTTTCCATCCAGGGGAAGAAGAGCAGCCGCCTCTAGTGCCCGTGAATTTCCTAAATGCATTTTGCTGTCAATATGCTTACTCCATGAATTACTGACCTCATCATAAACCCTCAGTTTGCACCCATCCTTGCAATCAGAAGCATACAGGCGTCCATTTAAGGTGGCACTTGGATTCCTCCATCCCGAAACCATTCCATCAAAGACTGGAAACCAGCTGTCAGTATCTGGATGGTAGACCTCACTAAGCACTTGCCTGTGAGATCCAAGGCCTTTCAAATACCACTTTCCCTCATAAACGACACCGATGAATGGCACCATAGCAGTGCTCATGTCTGATATAAACGACCATCTATTCTTGCTGGGATCATAGATTTCTGCAGATCTTAAGGGCCGGTGAATGCCCTCATTCTCACCACCAGCAACGTATAAGCGGTTGTTTATAACACATGAACCAAAAAAATGTCTTCGCCGAAGCATATCTGGGGCACGGTGCCATTTATTAGTCCTAGCACTGTAGTAAATCACTCGTCTCATTGACCCTTTTAATGGATCTCTGCCTCCAAACAAGTACAGATGACATCCACTAAGAACAGCACAACCAAAACCAACAGCTTCTGAATATTCCTTGGGGACTGGTGGAACCGGTTGCCAGAGCTGATGCATTGGGTCAAATGCATGCCATGATATTTTCCCATCTCGTTCTCTTTTAATGACATATATCCAATCTTCAGCAAAACCAAGGCTCTTACGCTGGGAATAAAAGAAATTACCAGACAAAAGGCGGTTCCATCTTTTACAGACAAGTCGAAGTTTACTGTGCTCAAATCTTGGGACCCTAATTAAGCATGAAATTGCAAGATCATCAGGAAGTCCAGGAAGCAGAGGAGATTGGTTCCTATTTCTTTCTCCACGAGCTGGCTTGGTCCGAAGAGGGTGAATCGATGGTTTAATATCTGGCCGAAGACAAAGCTTTGTTCCAGGCACATATTTTTTTGCTCCAGCAACAGTTTTGAGGCCTGCATCAACTCTACATAAGCATGTTGTATCAACCTGCAAAAGAGTATAAACAGAGGTTTTGTAACTCAGTCTTCTTTGCATCATAGTCTAGAAATAAATAATGATTGTACATGATAATGTTCGCATGTACTTGATATCACAATTACAAACTGAGTGTTTCTATTTTCAATCACAACATGAGTGTCAATGGCTTTAGAAATCACCGACCAGCAACCCACCCCAACTCCAACAGCTGGCCGAATAGGCAGCAGTTTATCTCTTTTCTATAGATAATATGAGAAATAACACGAACTAGAATATGTGGGCATGCTTTTAAAGAGAAAGATGAATATAATATTAAGTAGATCCATATAAAACATATCACCGGTAAGATTTTTAATAATTGGATGAAAGTTGTCAGCCCAATTTCAAGCATTTTAAGAAAAGATTAATACAAAGTAAATGCGTATAAAACATTTCATCCTCAGTCAGCACGAAAAATATAGGGACACTAATATTTAGATGCATTTGTTAATGTATGATAAGATTACCTTCAAGAACAAAGTTTTTCTTAGGACTTTAGAAGATAAAGTTAATCCATATAAAAGTGGGTGAAAGAGACAAAAATAACATGACAATCTTGACGAGGTTCAACCAGAATAATATGGTAAAGAAAAGCCAAGCGTTAGGAAGTCTCTGATCATATTCATAGTTCTAAGATTCGATCTCACATAGTAACAAAAGAAATCAAAAGGTAAGCAAAATCTTTCCAGAAGTTTTGAAAAGACAAGATAGCCGGCTTGTCTATCAATCAAATCCTAGCAGCATAATTTTCTTCAACGGAAATTGGGCAAGAAAAATTGTTCAAATCAAGCATAGCCCTTCCTAGATTCAACTGCAGAAAAATGGCCTCTTCAACCCTTCTAAAACTAGGCTGTTCTCAATTCTCAAGTTGATAATGATTGCAGAATAACCCTTGAATTACCTAAACAAATGAATCGACCATCCATTTTCAACTAAAATACATGTCCAGATATCGCCAAAACAAGGAAATCAAGAGCCATCCACAACTTAACACTACATTTCACAAGAAGGAACTCATAAAATGATCTGATAACTAGTGAGAACATTAATGAAGAAAATGAGAAAATAGGTAACAGGGTTTAGAAAGAAATTTACCAAAGGAGGATGAAGAACCCTGTCCGCCTCTTCCATATCAAAATTCTCCAAGCTCCAATCTTAATGTGACAATTGCTACTAGTTTCACCTAAAACTAAAGCAACATAGTTCTAGGAATCGAAAATTTTAATGAAAAATCAAAACTTGCACAATTGAGCTCGATTGAAGCTGATTATACTCCAAATTCAGCAACTTTTTTCAAATACCTCCAATACCCATTACCAAGATAAAAGTTTCTAAAGATCACCAATCGGAAATCTCCAAGACCCATGTCCAAGAATCACAATTTGAAAGAAAAAGCATGAAAGAAAGAGAGAAAATGGGAAAAAAAAAAAAACTTATAAGATGAAGTGAAAAAATAAAAAATAAAAAGAGAAAACTTTCAGTTCACCATTTAATCTTCAGTGGAATTGAGGGCCCATGGCACAATCTACCAAGCACAAAAGCAAAGATGAAGTGAAGTGTACACATACAATATCAATTCCTATACAATAAAATACACTTCTTGTGGTTTTTGTTTCAAATCACAGAGCATAAGAGGGAGAAAGTTGGAGGAATAAGAAAAAGGAAACCTAAACCATTAACAAAAGAAGCCAAAGGAGAAGAAGGGTGCTAGTGTTATGACAATTGCGGAGGTTGAAGTTGGAAATTATTGTTTTTTAGGAAAAAAAAAAAAATGAAAGACAAAACAGATTGGAAGAAATAGTGTGAAAAAAGAAAAAAAAAAAATTAACAAGTCAAAACTGAAGACTGAATAAAATTGAGGGAAAGGGAAAGAGAGAAGGAAAGGCAAAATCTTCTAATATATTAATTTTTTGCGGTATGTATATTGTAAAAGGGTCTTTTGTATCTGTATGCGGACAGGGATTCTAGTAAAAATAATAAAGCAATATGTCGACATTATGATTAAAAGATCTAACAGTTTACACTAACCGGCGGAACTATGCATCCATATCGCCTGTATGTGTATGTATATATATATATATATATAGAAATAGATATTTTAAAACATTTTATGTATGGCTATGAATTTAATAGTTGATATTTTTCAGATTTTCGAATTATCTTATAAAGTCATCATAGTGTATTCTTTTTAATAATATTAATCATTAATGATATGTGATAAAATTCTAAAACATATAATTTTTAAAAATCTTTAAAAAAGTAACTTTAAGAAAAAATTATGACTCATTAACTTAAAAGTTACACTACAATATGATTATTTTTTAATTTAGTAAATCGCTATTAATTGACGATAAAATAGTGTACATTAAAAGTAAAAAAAGTTGTTAATACCTTTACGAAAGTTATCAAACAAATTGTTAATGACGTTTTATTTGATATCTATAGTTTTGGTTTTACTGTTAACGAGTATAATTTATAGCAAATGAGGTATGATTAATTAAATTCAAAAACGGCTTACCGTATTATTCCTTTTGAATGATCAAACCATAAAAATCAATTATCTTTGAAGGATTCAAATCCCTTGAACGAATATATATATGGATTTGTGTGTTATATATTTATAGATAGATTTAAAACAAAATCCTTAAACTAAAATATCAACCTGTTATATGGATTAATATCATCTAAGAAGATGGTATGAATATATCAAGATCATAAGTGAGCAAGTGAGGCTCTTGATTCGATTTCAGATGCATATTCTCTTGCCTCTCTTAAATGAAAAAAATGGGGCTGTACGGGATTAAAATGTTTGTTTTAGCTTTAAAAAATGAACTCTCAAATAACCCCAGTTAATGTTATTTTATTTTTTTTTTTACCACGCTAATTGGCCTATGTGATATAATTAAAAGTACCATAAAAAGGTAAATATTTCGCTCGAACCATTAGTAATGTGCTAGAGGTTCCTTAAGTTTCCAAAACGTGATTTCATCATGCATATACCTTTAAATTGTCATTAAAGCCACATAGCGATTGTTATTCAGTCTTTCTGGCAATGCATCGAAGTTTTATATTTAGTAGTTAGAATTACACACGATAAGGAGAATCAGATAGCAAGGATAATCTTATATTTGATATGTATAGTATTGAATATGGATTCTTATAAGTAAAAAATTTTAAAAATTAAAATATTTAATTATTTATAATATAAATTATATAAAATTCAATATTGTGATTTAGAAATTCAATGTGAGATTATTTTTAAAATTTTAAAGATATATTTATTTTGTAATAAACGAAATAAATTTTTATACCATCAAATGAAATTTTTTTACAAAATTTTGAGTTTTTGTCTACTACTATAACCAATTATGCAAATCAAACTAAGACTAAAAATTTTTGTCTAGTCTAGTTCATAAAATTATGACAACCAAGTGGTATCTTATCAATAATATAGATTATATGTATCTATTTTTAAAAATTATGGAATATGAAGTTACACTTGAAAAATTGAGTGGATTTATTTATAGCTTATAAGTCGTTAATTAAGCTAAAATATGCTAGATGCATTAATGGAATACAACTAAATATATAAAATTCTCTTTATATTTGTCAAACTTCAACCGTGAATTTTAGAGAATATATTCGTGTCACCAAACCTAATCAGACAAAGTCAAATGCGAAACTAGGTTAAAATCCGTACCAGTAGTTGTCACATGCAATATGGCATGCAGAGATAGTCAACAAACCATACAATAGGGATGTAAAAGAGTTATATACATTTGAATAAAGAGTTAAGACCAAGTGCTCCATTCGAGAAACGATATGTTACGAAGTCATATAAAAAATTAAAGCACCTGACATATGAAAATTTGATATAAGTTGCTTGAGGGGAAACAACACCATCTTAGTTAGGGAAAATTATACATTTACTCCTCAATTTTATAAATTTTCCCATTTAATTTTTCAACCTTTTATTCTATTTGATTACTCAATTTTTTTTTTTTTTTTACTTATACAAAAATAGGATTTTCATCACTCCACTAGAATTTTTGTTTATCCTTGATATGTCTTAGTTTCTTATTGGTTCATGATAATTAATTTAATAAAACAATAACAAAAATATATAATAAAGTAATATGATATAAAATAAAAATAATATTAAATATATTTAACTATCTAAAATAATAATAAAAAAAGATTTTAAAAAAGGAGGGCTATAAAATATGCGTAAACCTTAAACACATTAACTAACAAACTCAAGGTTAATCAGAAACTGATGCATGTTAATGATGGACTAAAAATTCAATGGAGTTGATGAAAATCATATTTTATAAAAAAATGTAAAGCATTGAAAACCTAAATAAATGGAGAAAAAAAAAGAAGAAGAAGAAGAATTTTAAAGACTTTAGAGTAGGTAATGCTTGTGATGTATGTCACTTGATCATACGCTTCAAATGACCATAGAGAAGTCTTATCCGATGATACATGAAGAGATGTGATTAGATAGAGGCATGAAAGGGAAATAGACACTCTCGATAACAAAACACTTATGACAAGTAAAAAAGCTTAAAGTATCAACTTCATTGTTCTTAAGTAGGAGCTAGCGTTCTTCACTGAATTTGGTGTTTAATCCTTAATAATGGGGTTTTAGTAGTATAATGACATTTGTATGATATTCTAAATTATTAAATGAGGAGAAGAAAACAAATATTTATAGGTTTTGTGGTTTGTCCACATCTAGCTTCCTTAACATTTGAAGACAGACAAACTAGTATGATGGGAATTGGGGTTCATCTAAGCCTGATCTACACTAGTGAAGGAATCTAAGTGTTAAATATTGAGCTAAGGAGTTGAGATGGGTTGAAAGTGGAAGAATCAACCACTAACATGTTGTAGAAGACACCAATTGATCATTAAGGCCCATCCTCATCTAGCCATCAATAGTAGAGAAGAGAAGAGAAAGGTCAGGAACAAAAATTTTCCTACCATTCTATTGTCAGGAAGTCCACCACTCAGATGCTAGTGTTCTCGTACTACCGATTGAATGGCAGCATAACTATCAATCGGTTAACAATACATGAATTGACTAAAGTTGTTCTAATGGCTTCTTTTTTTTTTTTTTATCTTATTCACCTTGGTGTCTTTAATTATAATAATGTCATTAGGGCTAAGTGACTATTTAAGCTTCTTTTATGTCTACAACAAACATTGTGTCCTATTATGTGTTTTCATCAAGTATTGTCTTTTGAGTCTACATAGTGGCTTATCATGAGATCATCCTTATACAAAATCTTATCAATTAATTAAGTTAAATTGATTGTGGTAATTTTTTTATATAATTAGAATTACTTGAGAGTTACATCGAATTAGGAACTTCCATACTCTAGTTCAATTATTGAAAACTCCTCTCTATATGTATTCATGCCTAATTTCCCTACTAGAAAAGATCATTTAAAAGCATCATTAATTCGTCTATTCTATCATAGCAGACTTGCAGTGCATATACCATATAATCGTGCTTGGAATACCATCGATCTTAGCACATTGCTATCTATGAAATATAAGCCAAGTCCATCACCTAATAAGCCGTTTATGTTTTGCTCTTTAACCAAAAGTTCTTCTAAAGTATGGATTCGAAGCACTTGTTGAATATATCAGAAGAGTTCCATTAATATCATAGAGAGCCAATTTAGTGTGATATGTATGTAGAAAAAAAAAAAAAAAGAGGTTAGGATTTTACATGGTAATTTCTCATATAACCAAAGCTACGTAAAGAAAAGATGGCTTATCTTAGAGATCTTTAGGATATTAGGAATTTATTATTTATTTTTTTAGTGAAGTTTTGAAAGAAGGGTTTAGAAGTCATGTTAAACAATGGAAGTTACATCTAATAAGGTAATGCTAATTATAGAGGAATTGTTCTTGCTTGGAATTCTATTTCCTTCGGAATAAGCATATGCATGGCTCATGAAATTACCAGTATGCCTCAATGAAATGAAACTAGGAAATCAACTTAAGTTATTTGTCCGAAGATAGTATATGAATGGCAATTTATTGAGATGAATAATTGACATAGGGAAGATGAATCATCTTACATAAAGAAAACCTTGATAATATTGAAGACTTATTTAATATGTTTCCATGGGGTTAGTGTCATTTCAGTAAACCTAAAGTAAGACGTGCAATTAAATGGTGTAGCAAGTTTATGCACTGAAATATACAATAAATAAATTTGTAACACTGACACTAAGCTCATATGCTCTAATCCATTGATAAAATGAAGTCTTTAACTATGTAAGCACAATTGGTAGTAGTGCAACTCTTTATAATGCGTATGCGCTAAGTAGCAAACTAACTATTCAAATGTAGCAAATAATGCCCAAAATACTTAGAATCCTTTCAAGAATTTTAGTCATGGGACAAAACGTAAAGGTTTGAAAATTACCATATTAATTATTTAGCTCAGCCCATTATTTACTTGAGCTTGATTCCTTAGGTTAGGTGATAGGGCTTAGGAAGTCTGGTCTATAATTGAGATGATTTAGGGAGAATTAGCTTGATAGGCTCAAAAGAGGGATCATTAGATTGGTCTGTCTTCCCTCCAACTTTTCTCAAGTAAGCTCATATACCTATAAGGAAAACTACTAGTATTGAGCCCATCAATTATCTCATTTAGAATAATCATGAATTGAGTCGGCTCTATCTTATCTATTGATCATCACCTAGATGATCCGATGGATACTATTTTTCTTAAGAGCCGATAAATATCTAACCTTAGAGTCGATAAATATCTAGCCTTTCCTCTTCATTTGGAATTCATAAAGAGAACTAAGAAACAACATTACTCTACAAACCACTACTCCTTAAGATCAAACAAATAGTTAAAGCAAAATAATTAATCTCATTCACTCATGTTATAAGGTAAACACTTAAGATCCCATAAGATTGTCTTTTTTATCAATTGTACATTTGAAACACTGAGATTGCATGTTCCTCCTCCTTGTCTTATTCTCACCTATCATCCCTTTAGCTATCATTCCTGCTTTGCTTCTCTTATGTTATGTGTAATACATTGTTCGTATAGTACACACATGACTACTCTAGTGGGACCTCTATATCTACAAAATTATTATGGGAAAAGTTCAAATGATACTTTTTTCCTTTAAAAGGTTAAGCTAAAATCTCAACTAAAGTTTCTCCCTTTATTTAAGAGGTTGTCATTACTCAATAACTCTTTTATTTCTTCATTTTAACGACATTTATGGCTATAAGTTGCTCTTGTTCTTCAAATAGCTATTTTTCCCACCAAATGTCCTTAATTATTTTTTCTCAATGGCATCTATGGCCATTAAAACCAATTGTGAATGATTTTCTTCTCTTTTAAATTCATGTAATTCCTTGCTATAAACTATGTGCTTAGCCATTGTTTCTTGTACTCAATATTTCTTATAGATACTCTTTAAACTAGAGTATTGGTGAACTTAAGCAATAGAAGTTGGAAGGAGTAGAGGCAATTCTAAAGTTTTGATTTCTTCCTTGCTGAATAAAGTAATCTTCAACCTTTCTCTTTTTCATTTAAAAAAAAATTAATTCCTTTTATTTTACATGTAGTTGTTTATTGCTCGAGTTTATTTATCATCATAACTTTAAAGAGTTGGGGGCTCTTGGATTCTCTTACTTCAACATGTCAAATACTAAGGTGTCTGCTGACAAAGCAATGGTTGGTTGTATAATCTACAACCATATTGAGTCCTTAGTTAAGAGAAGACTATGACCATTCTTTATAAACTTGTCACCATTACCAATCATCATAAGTAGCGCCAAACTTAACATCCAAGGAAATTGGTGATACCCACCCACTAAAGGAAACTAATTTATCTTGTAGAAGCACTACTTATTATTCTAGAACTTAGCTTTCTTATTTATCTTAATTTTTAGCATTATATCACTCACGTTTCTTTTTGCTATTTTGCTAAGTGCCATGGTCGAGGAATTGTTTAGTTATAATAGAAAATTATGATGTAATTTAAATATTTGATTGTTCTAACTTGTGGAGTTTTATTGTTGTTTAAATAAATTTGTTCCATTTAAATTATAATATATAATAGATTTTTATTAATTTTATTTTAAACTTTCAATAATCTTAAATTTATTGTTTTTGTCTAATACATATATATATATATATATATATTTATAACACAAAAACGTATTGATGCTACACACCCACTAATCTATAAAATTCCCTTAAATCATATTTCATAAAATTAATTATTATATATTAGGTAATATTTGATTCATGGATTTCATGTTGATTTTATAAGTTAGTAGTTTTCTCACCTACTTAAGTGCCATGCCTAAAGAGTCATAGAACACTTCCCATCTTCAATAATGTGATGAAAGTTTCCCATATTTTAAGAATCCACCTTTCAACTCTATCGTTTAGTATATACATATTTCTATCCATTCTATTTTTCCGTTTCCATACTCTCCTCTACTCTATATTTCTTTTCGACCACCATTAATTCTCTTAAGGTTGTGGAGGCATGAAAGTGGTGGCTATATTAATATAATGGTAGTAATGGAGATATGGATTTTCATGGTAATTTTTTTCTTATGAGCAAAAATAAATGCGGTCAGTAATTTTTTTTTGTCTATTTTAACAAAGATATATATTGTAGTAATAAGTTTCTTTTTCAAATCCTTTTTAACACTAGTTTGGCATTATTTTTTTTTAATCTTTCTATATTCATTTATCATGTACATAATTTGATTTCGTAATTCTTTTTTTAATAAACTAATTTTATTTTATATTTTAAACTTCACCTAATTATTGACTTTATTTTGTGCACAATAACACAAGTGCATGTCTGCTAGTATATTATTTAATCCTTAGTAGGTGTTTGATCTCTTTTTAACATTTTCATCAGTTATCCTTAAAATTTATTGGGAAAACTACTAAAATATATGCTACAATAATCTAATATTATAATATCAAGAGTGAATGAGTAAAATTACAAAATCAATCTTTCTCTTTTCCACTTATACTATATTTATTATTTTAAATCTTTATATTTCTTGATAGGAAATTTACAAAATCATTCTCTTTCTCTTCTCCCACTTGTACCACACTTATTATCTTAAATCTTTCTATTTCTACTTATTAAAAAGCAAGTAAACATATTGAGAGAGATATAATCAATACTCTAATTATTATATGTTTTTCATTACAAAATTTGTGAGTCTAATGAATTACCATTATTTCACTATATGCTTCATGCATTTGATATTTTTATATATGCACATGCATCATAGGTACATAGTCTATTAGTCTTAAATAAAATGTAAAAGTTCATTTTACTCCAATAAGCAATTTATTAGAAATATATCAATAAAACACTATCAATTTGCTTACTATCAACTTATTATGAATCATTTACTATTAATTTATAGAGTATAGCTGTTTCCATAAAGATTACAAAAATGAAATACTTATAGTTATAATTCAAATTATTACCATGCATTGTATGAGCTGTTAACTAGTTAAGCTTCACTTGCAATGCCCTTATTAATGGTAAATTGGCATTGTTTCCCCCCCCCCCTTTCCATAGAACTACAGAGATCGGGACAGTAAAGTACAGTA
>JAMXBB010000007.1:32799120-33063340 GCA_024138015.1 Lumnitzera littorea | reverse complement strand
TTTTCGAAAGTTTGTAGTTAGATTTGAATGGAGCTATATCATAAAGTATCATTCTACCACATACTTGTCATACTTTAGTTAAAGGTATACCAAAAATAAAATACGAAATTGGAACGCGATAATAGTTATATCAAATTATTAAGCAAAGGATTAAGAACATCATAATTTTTCTTTGCATTTACTCGCGTGTAAACCACTTTATATGAAATCGCTCACACACACATATATATATATATATATATATATAAATTTTGGTATAAATATATAGATTCTGAATAAAGTAACTATCACCAAAATCTACATATTTGTATTAGAATTTGTATATTTATACATATTTTCGTAATAAAAATTGTAACTAAGTATACATATTTATACTAAAATGTGTATATATATATATATGTATTATAATTTGGCGCTGTCTCTTCACATGAAGTGCCCATAGCCGTTAAACACAAATAACATCGGGGACATCAAACTCTCAAACCAGGTTGGATGGGTGTGATTATGTGCAGACACATACCAATTGAATAAGAAAATTTAGGAAAACTTTGGCATGTCCTATCACATCAAAGTCGGCTGGTTTTGAATGGCATGAAATTTCTATTCATTGGCAATACTTGGTTTGTCTTGGCATATCTTTGTCAACTCAGGAATCCCTCCTTTTTCCCTCCATGAGCAATCGATAACATCAAAGCAATCTTAGATGACCAGTGAAGAGCTTAAGTCTCTATCTTTTTGTTTTTTTATATTAATAATATGGATTCGGAATCTCTCCATTTTCACTACGCTGTATATTAATGATGTATGTTTTATATTAATAATGAGTCTTGCATTAAGAATATTTTGCGATTTTTGTGTTTTTCTTTTCCATAGAAATCTAAATTTGGATATCTTTTAACCGAAGTCTTGAATTTCTATCATATATATATATATATATATATATATATATTGTGTTACATGTTAATAACTCCTTTATATAAGAAATTTAACCCTTTGGGATTGCGTATATGAATTCATGTCTCCCATTTTGACCATCGGTACTATATGTATTTTTATTTAGATTTAATTTAAATAGTGAAATTTCTTTTTGTTTGGAAAGCACTTTCTGTGATAAAACGCCTAGGTATTGCCAAAACAAGCAAATTCAATAATATATTTCAATGAGTGCATTCATATAAATATAAGTTGTAGGGACATGAAAATTGAAACAACGAAGTTCGTAATGGATTAAGCTATTTCTGATAAGGTATGTGAAACGAAATACTTGGAAGATTCTTCATTATGAGAGTGAAGTGATCAAGATAGAGGAAAATGCAATTACATATGAAAAATACATAATCACAAGCATGAATATTTGAACCAGTTGAGTTGAATTCAAAATGGTGACAGTGAGCTCTAAAGCTATTCAAATGGTACACTAAGTCAAGCTCAGACTTCATACAATCAACATAATTAACTAGTGAGCCAAATCATGCTTAAGTAAAGTTTAGGTGTTAGCTAAGTTTAGGTTGTATTTAAATATATGAAAGCAAAATATTTCTTGAAAATATTGAATCTAAATGAGTTTGATTAAGTTGAGCTCAAATTCATTGAGTGTTACATAAAGTTAAGCTAAAGCTAAAAATTTTAAGTCGATTGAGTCTAACTTGGCCAATGAAATTTCAAATCAAATTCAAACTTAAGCTCATCTTGTCCTAATTCACTTGTAATATCCTAAGTCTCTAGGGTACGATATTTAGGGCTTTTAAGAAGCATTTTTCATTTTACATTAATCTTTACTATAAGATCACAAAAATTAGATGAAATAACTTTGTAAAGTATAAAAGGTTTAATTTAGCTAAAATATAAATTTACCAGCTTGTTATTTTTTGGATATTCGAAATTCGAGTTTTAAGACACGACAAGGTACAAAAAATACTTCATTTGACCTATAAATTTAATAATTTAGAATGATAATTTATTTAAAAATATAGGAAATCATTAAAAATATATGGTAATTAAATACAAATACATTAAAATGAATAATTAAATGTAGGTAAAATACATCCCTAAATCAATTTGTTTATTAAAACCGTGACGACCCAAGTTTGCAAAAATAAACCTGCTATTGGTGTGGCAAAAATCTGAGACAATTGAAGCATGGATCCCCCAAATATAAATTGACATCCAGTTAACTAGCAATGTGTTTATCTTAAGCTTACATTGTACGACAATACTTATATATCTCTTTATTGGATCAACAGAGTTTGAACTAACTAAAGGATTTGAAACCCTTCATCAAAATTTAAGCTCATCATTCGAGTGGGGCAAAATATAGAAGAAAAGAGAAAGATACAGTTATGTCTGCGACATATTTTGGAAAATTTTAGGAAATAAACAACGAAAACCAAACCTCATATTTGTGTGATCGACGCGCACAAGGAGGTTTAGCTACATCAAGAGTCCTAAAAATGGTATAGGGAATTGGATTTTAACATTTGTGTAAGAGTTGATGCAATTGAACTTGCAATTGGTGAATCTGAGCTTATCGGTTAAGAAGATCGCTAAAACCCAATGAGTATACTTGCTCTATTGACTTGAGTGCATGCAATGGTATACAATCACTCGTTTATGATGTGGAATCTCTGTGAGTTCACTTATTGCAAATACTGTAGAAGGATTATTGAAAGGAACTGTTGAATATAATTGATGAAGTGTAGCTAATCATTGGTTAGTTGAGATGAAATAGCGAGCGAAGTATATTAAAGATTGACTCACCCTAGTATATGGAGTCGGTGTAGGAAATGAGAGTGCGATTAGTAATGGTTTTTGGATCAAGATTTTGGTTGCAGTTTTAATAATAATAATAATAAAAAAAAAATTACCATGTTACCTTATAGGTCTTGTAAGCTAAAGTGTATAGGTATGAAGTGTATATTCGGTACTCAAATAGTGTAATGTGATAAATCAAGAGAAACGGTTTTATGAATTTGCTATGATATTCTGCATCGAAGATAGGAAGACGCCAATAATTTGTCGTGCTTAGTTAAATGCTCATTTGCAAGCCAATCTCATCTTTAATTTAGGGTTGGCACAGTTACTTTTTTCTCCGGTAGTTAGGTTGATGCCTAGAGAAGCAAAACGTTATAGGATACTAGGGAAGCAAAACGTTATAGGTTGATATCAAAACATGTTTATATATTAATTATTAAGGTTAAGTGGGATAAAATAAGATTACGAGTTTTAAGATATTGATGTGAGGATGAAGAGTGTTAAGCTTGATGCGTGGAAACAAAGAATATACTTACATTTATTATTTTGAGAATTAAGCGATGAAGTTAGGAATTGATGATACATGTATTTGTAGTAACCAATGAAGGTGATAAATTCATAAGGAAGACAAGCTATGGTTATTGCAGTGATGGATAAAAGAAATGAAGGGCAAGCTTTATAGAATCCATAGCATATAGCAAGAATAACGCAGATATAGACCAATGCTTTGGCTACAAGATTGAGTGGTGATCGGTTGGCTCTGGTACAGTGAATCGTAAAGCTGTTCAAATGGGGAAAGTTTGGATCCAGAGGCTACCAAGTGGATTACATTAGTGGAAGGAGCTTTTGAAGTACATGATATAACTGATGATAAGAAAATATACTGCACTTCTATCTTGTTGGAGGACGTTACATATGATTGGTGGTTGTTACAGTGACGATTAATGAACCAATAACATAGATAGATTACAAAGGTACGACCATGGATGAACATTTCCTCATATGTGTTAAGACTAAACTGCAAGAAGAGTTTTGAGTGTTGAAGTAAGGGAACGTGACTATTCAAGAATACAAAGGAGAATATATCATATTACTTAAGATTACTCTTCAATCATATCAAAATGATGAAGAAATTAAAGTTGAAAAGTTTAGGATTGAATTAAATATGTATTAGTAGGCTGAATTGAAAAAGAGGAAACCTACTTGTATAAATTTTGAGAAGAAAATTTCTGTGTGATTTTGTTCATATCATAGGTCAAAGAGGGCCAATATATATACAACATAGACGCACTAACCAAGCTTCTAAACATAGAAAACAAATATCCTAAATATACTCTTTACATAATTGACAGATATTTACAGATCCTAAAATATTCTAATACCTTCTAAACATAGAAAATAAATATCCTAAATATACTTTTTACATAATTGACAGATATTTACAGATCTTGAAATATTCTAATATCCCCCCTCAAGTTGGTGCGTGAAGATTGCAAACCTTCAACTTGTGTAGAAGATACCCAAACTGCTGTGTCCCTAATGCCTTAGTAAAAATATCAGCGAGTTGCTCAGAGCTACGTACATAAGCAGTTTAAACATGTCCATGTTGAATCTCATCACGAATAAAATGACAATCAATTTCAATGTGCTTTGTTCGCTAATGAAACACGGGATTTACACTAATGTGTAAAGCTACTTGACTGTCACAATACAACAGCATAGGATGAGAGTGTACAACACCGAGAGACAGCAAAATGCCCTTTAACCATTTCAGTTCACATACAATGGTAGCTATGGAATGATATTCTGCTTCAGTAGAGGATCTCGATACTGTATGTTACTTTTTAGTCTTCCAAGAAATGGGAGAAGTCCCTAACATAACAAAATATCCAGTAAGAGATCGTCGAGTTAAAGGACAACTCCTTCAATCAGAATCACAATAAGCATACAATCGAAGATCACTATCAGCTCGAAAAAGTACTCCTTGTCCAGGACTGTCCTTTAAATAACGAACCACGCAAAAAACTGTTTCCCAATGAGCTTCCCTTAGTTGATGCATAAATTGTGTCAAAATATGAACACTGTAGGACAACTCAGGTCGAGTAAGAGTCAAATAAATCAGTCTTCCTACCAATCTCCGATACTTCTCTAAATCTGCTAACAATGCATTTTCTGCTAAGGCTAAATGATGATTTTGTTCAATGGGAAAACTAGATGGTTTAGCACCCAATAATCCAGCTTCACTGATAATATCCAAAGTATATTTGCGTTGGTAAAGAAAAATTCCTTCTTGATTCTGAGCCACCTTTACGTCTAAAAAATATTTCAATGTTCCAAATCTTTCATGTAGAAGCAGTGGCATAAATAATCTTTAAACTTTTGAATGGCAACTCCATTATTCCCCGCAATAACAAGATCATCGACATACACCAGTATACTCAAATGTATCTTGTCTCGATTTAAAGTAAACAATGAATAATCAGATTGAGATTGAAGAAATCTATACCACTTTAATCCAGTTGTCAATTTGGAAAACCAACATCAGGGGGCCTGTCGTAACCCATAAAGTGATTTACGTAATCGACAAACTTTGCCAAGCTATTGAGTAGAGAACCTAGGTGGCATCTTCATGTACACCTCTTCTTCTAAATCTCCATGCAAGAATGCATTATGAACATCCATTTGATGGAGTTCCCATCCCTTTGTTGCTGCCACCGAAAGAAAAGTACGTACAGTAACCATTTTTGCAACAGGAGTGAAGGTCTCATTGTAGTCAATTCCTTTAATTTGATTATTGCCAAGAGTCACCAATCGAGCTTTATAACATTCAATCGAACCATCTGAGTTATATTTGATCTTGTAAACCCATTTACTACCTATAGCTTGCTTTCCTTATGGCAAATCTTCCACAGTTCATATGCCATTAGCCTCAAGTGTTTCAATTGCTTTCATCATGGCTTCTTTCCATCGAATGTCTTTGATGGCCTGAATATAAGAAACAGGCTCCTTTCCGGCTGTCATAGCTGCTAAGAAAGAACGATGTTGTGGAGAAAATTTGTCACAATTTACATAATATGCTATAGGATAGAAGGTACCTATGGACGGAATTAGATTGGAGGAACATGCAGAGGGACTTATTTGTTGTATAGTATATGTCACAAAATCTTACAGCCGAGTAGAAGCTTCTTTTATTCTATGACCCCGTCCAAGTTGTTCTGGAACAGATTCACCTAAGATTTCAATGACACCCCCCCTGTCGTTATTATCACTTTGAGTTACAGTCGAATTTTTAGGTACCTCACTTTCGTCTTCCTCATTCAATTCACCATTAAAATGATTGGTGATATCGAAAGAAGCACCTTATACAAGATCTGGTTGTATACCTTCCTTATCAGCATATGGAAATTTAGATTCAGAGAACACAACATCTCTAGATACAAAATATTTTCCTGTATCAAGATTATAAACTTTCCATCCTTTTTTTCCAAAAGGATATCCTACAAATAAACAACGTTGACTCCTGCTAGAAAACTTATCTTTTTCCCTATTTAAGTTCCGAGCATAACACAGATACCTAAAAGTTCGAATGTGATTATAACTAGAAGGTTTACCAAACAATATCTCATAAGGAGTCTTTACTCCTAATAACTTAGAAGGAGTCCGATTGATCAAATATACAGCTGTCAAAACACATTCTCCCCAAAATTTGATGGGAAGATTGGCCTGAAATCTTAAAACTCTAGCCACATTTAAAATATGACGATGTTTTCTCTTAACACATCCATTTTGTTGAGGTGTTCCTACACATGAGGTCTGATGTAAAATTCCATTTTCAGAAAAATAGTTATGCAAGCAAGCAAATTCAATCCCATTATCACTTCTAACTATCTTCACATCTTTTTGAAATTGTCTTTTAGTCATGGCAAAGAAATTACACATTATAAATTACACATGATAAATTCCACTTCTGTTTTTTCAGTTAACAAATATATCCATACACCCCTAGAAAAATTATCAACAATGGTAAAGAAATACGAAGCCCCACAAGAAGCATTAACATGATAAGGTCCCCACAAATCACAATGAATTAATTCAAAAATTTCATTTGCTTTAGTGTCACTAGAAACAAAAACTTCTCTTGTTTGTTTAGCTCTCAAACAAATATCACATGGTTTATTCTTTACTGAACTATTACTAAATTCAACTTGAGGAAGAGATTCCACAATTTTTGCAGACAGATGCCCCATCCTTCTATGCCATAAATCAAAAGAATCTACATGGCTTGTCATGCATGTTTGGACTGATACTGCTGATTTCAAATAATAAAGTCCCTTACACTGTTCACCCGCTTTAATCACCATCCTCAAGGTGCGGTCCTGTATAACACAAATTTTATCAGTAAATTAGACATTACAATTAAAGCCATCAAGCAATTGTGACATAGATATCAAATTACAATTCAAATTTGGAACATAAAGAACATTGTCTAGTTTGATATGTTTTCCCAAGCAAACTGATCCCTCCTTCAATGCCATCACCTGCTCTCCATTAGGTAATCCAATTGAACATGCCACAATTTCTTTCAAATTTGTTAAACATTCTAAAGTACCTGTCATATGTTGTGAAGCACTGGAATCAATAATCCAATTCAGATTATCCTTACCATTCATCTTCTCATTAGTACCCGATTTGCACGTGTTCAACAAATTGAGAAAGAATGACCATTGTTCTGCTGTCAAGGTCCCAGAAGCTATATTTTCTTCCGTTGCTGCCATTAATGATGATGGCTGCCCAATTACATGGGCTGTATTCACTTTTGGCATATTACTTTGTCCACGCCCTGCACTCTGTCCCCCTCGTCCACGTCCAGCCCCTTTGGGTCGGTCACCCCACCATTCCGGATATCCAATGAGTTGAAAACAAGTTTCAGAATCATGTCCCTCTCGTTTGCAGTGTGAGCAAATGGCAGATTTGTCTTTCACTTCTATTTTATACTTTCGCCCTCCTCTATTGGTTTGCACTGCAAAACTCACAACTTCTCCATGTTCCTCCTTTCCTCGTGAGATGTTTCTAACACGTTCTTCTTGGCACACCAACGAGTATGCCTTATTCAAGTTTGGCAATGGTTCTGTGCTCAAAATATTAGAACGAACTGCTCCATATAATGCATCTTCCAACCCCATCAAAAACTCATGAAGCCTCTCTTCTTTTCGTTTCTTGTCAAGTTCAACTGCAATATTACAATTGCATCTTCCACAACGGTAGATGGGAATTTGCTCATAATTCGCAAGCTCTTCCCAGAGTTATTTTAATTTCCCATAATAAGTCACAATTGATAGACCTCTCTGTTTGCAGTTGGCAAGTTCTACCTTGATCTGCTAAACACGAGGTTCATTAGTGATAGCGATAGAGAATCGCTCTTTGATATCTTCCCATAAATCCTTTGCAATCTCTATATATGTTATGGTAGATCGCAGTGTTAGCTCGATTGTGTTGAGCGTCCATGAAACCAACATTGAATTCACAGTCCACCAATCCTCTAATTCAATAGAATCATCAATAGGTTAATTAATCGTTCCATCAATAAATCCGAATTTCTTCTTGGCCCTCAACGACGTTCGCATCGCTTGAGCCCATTCATTATAATTGTCTTCTTTTAATTGCACCTGAGTAATTATATTACCAGGATTATCGCTCGAAGTCAACAGGTAAGGGGAGGCTGGTTTCTTTTCCTCACTAGTCATAGCGTTTTTTTTTTTTTAACCAGGCTTTGATACCATATAAATTTTGAGAAGAAAATTTTTGTGTGATTTTGTTCATATCACAAGTCAAAGAGGGCCAATATATATACAACATAGATGTACTAACCAAGCTTCTAAAAATAGAAAACAAACATCCTAAATATACTCTTTACATAATTGACAGATATTTACAGATTCTAAAATATTCTAATACCTTCTAAACATAGAAAACAAATATCCTAAATATACTTTTTATATAATTGACAGATATTTACAAATCTTAAAATATTCTAATAACTTGTAATGTTAATGTATTGAATGAGGTCCATTTGCTTAAGCAAGCAAGAGAAATAAAATGCTTGGCTAGGGATATATGCAAGAGCACAAGAGGAATAAGTTTGGAACAATTATTTAGTGTTCATAAATATAAGGAATCCTATTAGCCTACAGTTAAGAATAAATGATTATGAGTTATGATGGTTATATACAGAAGATTGGGAAGGAATCATAAGCGAAATAAGTGCTTTAAGAGGAAGTTTTATCCCATGGTAAAATGTGTTATGAGGCTAAATAGTGTTAGCATCTAAGAGGTAGGAAATGCAACCATTATAGACAATTAGCCTATACCCATTTCTAAGTCTATCTAATCAAGCAGCATTATGGACATCATGTAAGTGAGTAAGTTAATACTTATTGTTGGATTTTGTTGTGATATGTCAAATAAGATAAGTCGAGATGATTCATGAATGTGCTTATATGTACATTGTAAGGGATGATGTAGTGAGATAATACGGGTAAACTTGGAAGTATGATTACATATATTGAGAAATGCATTTATCAAGATTATGCCTTAAATAAAAGCTAATGAATACGATGCAATATGAGATAGAGTTACACAATAGAAGAGTAATTGTTAAGCAACTTCTAGATTATAAAGTGTGATAGTCTCGAGAATGAAATTATCTATAGAATGGTATAATATGATATCATAGGCTTTATGAGCTATCATGTTTAAGGTTTCTAAAATACATTCTTCATTTTGGTTCAAATTTTACAAGGAATCAACTAAAATTAGACAAAGTAACTCTTTAAAGTTCATTTTCTCATAACAAAGCTTATAAAAGCTTTACTTTTGCTAAAAAATAAGCTTATCAATATAATTTCTTATGATGAAATTGCAAATAACCCCCATAAATTTTGACTTTAGTGTAAATTGAACTCTTAAACTTTCTGAATGTCATTTTCGATCTCTTAAATTTTGATAAATTAGTAATATAAGAGATATTTTCTTTTTCATTTAAAAAAAATCACACTAAAGTCGAAGTTTATAGGGTTTTAAAACATATTTTGATAAGTTTATAAAGTGTTTGTGTACTAAAATCAAGGCTTAAGGAGGTTATTTTCAATATATGGTTAATTTATCAAAGTTTAAGGGGTCAAGAACCACACTTTGAAAGTTTAAGAAATTAATCCACACCTAACTAAAAATTTAAATGGGTTATTTGCATTATCTCCATTTTTTATTTATTAGAAACTCAAAATTTGAGCTCTGAAAAATAATAAGATATTAAAGATAATTCATTTGATCTATAAAGTCAACTTTTTAAAAATAATAATTTATTTAAAAAGTATAAGAACTCATTATATCTATATGGTAATAAAAAAATATATAGAGATATTAACATAAATGGCTATGTATAAGAAAAATACATCCCTAAATCTCCATATTTATTAAGACCATGATGAGTCAAATTTGTAAAAATAAAGTTGTTATGGGGTAGGAAAAATCTAAGCAAACTTAAGGGATGCTATTGAAGTGGGTTTGGAATGGGTTTAGGTAAGCCTAAACTAGACCCATACCTTATAGGGCTTCCTAAAACTCGCCTTTGCAAGGTTTCTTCAAACCTATTAAGACCAAGCCTTACTCATTAATCGTATTGAAGAAGAAATTAAATTTCATCACTTAACTCAACCTATTCAAATATAAGCCTAACATTTAATAGAAACTGATAATTCTGTTATTCATCAAATAGTGCATAACAAAAGCTATGATCACTCACTAAAGCTCCAAAAAATATCAATGAAACAATTAGAATACGTGCTCTTTACATTTCCATAAGAGGTAATGCAAGGTTGAACATGCAATTGGTGAGCATGAGCATATTGGTTAAGAAAATCACTATGGCTAGGAAAGTATCCTTACTCTGTTGATTTATGTGTACATGGTAGTCAAAATAGTGAATAGCCACTTGTTTGTCATTTGGTATCTCTATCATTTCACTTATGGTGACTATTATGGAAGGATTCTTGAGTGGTAATGTTGAATTGAGGACCGATGACTGATGAAGCGCTAATAGTTTTGTTATTGCTTTGATTGGTTAAAATATAATGGTAAGTAAAGCATATTAGAGATCAATTAAGGAATATCCCTAATATGTAGAGTGGATGTAAGAATTGAGATTATTTTGAATTATATATTTGCTATGTGATATGAACATGAGGTTTACAAACTTGCCATGAATGTTGTTATATGATGCGTATGCATTCATCTAAGTGATAAGAATCAGACCTAGAGTATAAGCAATGATGCTTTTAAAGGTCATGAGTTAGACAATGGAATGAAAATCAATAAGGACTATCATGGGATGTCAAAGATAAGTATGCTTGTAAACGTCACAAACTCTATGTCTTGAAGTTAGCATCGAACTAAAAAACCAATAGATATTCACTAAACTTAATAAGATCGAAGAAATTAAAACTAACAAAATTTAAATAAGAACTTTAAAACAAACTCAGAAACTTTAGAGATAAAATTTGAAAAACCTAATTAAATAATAAAATTACTCCTTAATTGTAAACTATTCACTTAATCACCCTAAAATGCTAATTTACCTTTTAGAACTTAATCTATTAACAATAATCAATTTCAACTCCTAGGAACCACAAATTAATTAGACTAGATAATCAATAGTTTTAATTAAATTAATTTGACATATTAAGCCCTAAACTAAATGTAACTAATGTTATGTACTAGTGATTAAGATTAAGAAACTTAATTACACCTTATGTAAACACCATAAATTTTTAGATCTAAACTTGGAATTGACAAAGAGTAGTAAAGGATAACCTCGAGAACCAAACAAGATATAAATAACTAAGAAATTAATAAGATCGAGTAAAAACCCTAAAAGATAAGTTTGAAAACCCTAACAATAATAAAACCATAACCATACAATTAAAAACCTTAAATCGTAATCGTACACGTAGAAAACCCTAATTAATCCCTAATAGGCAAAAGACGCTAAATCAATGCTAAAAATCTAAATTAGTGTAAAAATCCTAAATTAATTAATAAATTCCAATTATATTGCTAAACTATTCACTAATTGCTTATAATTTGATTAATTGCTAAAAAATACAAATTGACCTTCGAAATTGTAATCAAATATTAATAATAAATTCTAAACCTTGAATTCACTAAATTAATCAAATCAAAGGATCTATATCTTAATTAATCTAATTAAATAGGAAAAACCCAAAACTACGAGTGAGTAAGGCCATGAATGTAGTTAATTAGGGTCAAACAACTTAATTGCCTCCTAATCACTTAATTACCTTTGTGCATCTTAACTAACTAAACAATAAGCTTGATTGTACATGCAAGAAAAGACAAATAGATATTTTGGAGACATGATTATGTAAGAGTTTTACTTTTTATGGACAAATCTTTACTTGAATAGTAAAAAATCACAAGCAAGTGATCCCCAACTACAAGCTAGTATTAGGCAACTAAAAAAGGAGAAGATTTATTCCCTAACCCTCCTTCATGATCTACTATTTCTACCTACTAAAACCCTTATTTACCTCTCTTCTTCATCCTTAGAAAACCTTAGGAAATATTTTCTAGAAATATAAAGAAAAATCAAAGGAAGAAGGAAGAAAAACCAAGAGGCACCCTAAGATTCCCCTACACGCATCAACACCTAAAGTTCTTATCACCACCATACGCCACCAAATCATAAATGACCACTAACATACCACTCCCTCTAATTTCCTACCAAAAAACCCTTGCACCTAAAGGGATACATCTTAACTTTGTTTTGTGTGGAAAAGTTGGAACTCATGGAGACTGGCTTAGGGAAAATTCACGTAACTTAAGTTTCCTATTTATACTAATTATACCTATGATATCTTAAGAGTTTAGAATTAGAAAAACTAGCTAGACATATTATAATTATGATCATGTTATTTTAAAGCCATATAATCATATATTCATTCATGTGTTTAACTAGATCATTATTTATATTTTTGAAGTGTAGAGTTAGATCTATGTAGATAATTTGAAGAGAAGTTAAGAAAACTCCATGAAACCCACCAACCACAGTTGAGATGTGTGCATGCATATCCTTACATTATTTTTTATTATACATGGTAGTTTAGTGAAAAGTGGGTTAAAATGCATTGTAGGAAGAGTTTGATGCATCTTGCATCAAGTATATGGCTTATAGAAAATCTTAGAAAATCATCCTAAATCAACACTTAATGATAGATAAAGTTGCTACAAATTGTAGTTTAGATAGTTAATTACATGATTAATTAAAGTTAATTAGGATTTGGGACTTAAACTTGTAAGGTAAGAGATTAAATAAGGTTTATAGTGAGTAGTAGGCATAAATGAACATTAGGCTTTAAAAAATAGCTCAATAATTTAATAACACTAGATTTGGAACTTGAGTTATAATAGACTATTTAATAAGACTAATACATTATAAGGCTCATTAGATTAAGTGAGAGTCAAGATATAGGGCCTAAAACATGAACTAGGCTTAAGTTGGACTAAAAGGCTTGCAAATCAAGCCTTGAACCTAATTAAACACTCATGACAAGCAAGTATATTAGATAAATAAGACTTAATTACAAGAGCTCATTAAGCACGTTAAATAATTCCAAGAGCTTCTAATAAGCCTAAGTATAAATAGAGCTCATAACTAGCTAAAAAAAGTAGTTTAAGCCCTAGAGCGGCAAGAGATGAAATTGGACTTAAAATTTAATTAGTCTAACTAAATTAAAAGACTTAGTATAAAACATTTAAGGCTTAGTAATAATAATAATAATAAATTAGGTTTGATAACTTAAAATTGGTTTTAGGCCCAAAGTAAAGCCCAATTTCCTTTAAGATAAAATAACTAAAAAGTGTACAAGGAGACCCATAGCTTAGGACTTAAATAAAACTTGTATACCTTAGGTCCTATAACAATATGAAAGCTAAATTAATAACAAGAAAAGACTAGAACAATGCCTAATACACTTAAGTACTTAACTAAACTAAAAATCAATTAAGCTAAAAGGGAAACATCTAGAATTCGAATCAAACCCCTATCCAACCTTATGGTTTTGGGTCCCAACTCCTTAAATGGATCCTACTATGTAGAAGTGCATCCAAAATTGACCATATGCAAAAACAAACTTAAAATGAAAAAGTTATAGTGACAACAAGTCTTAATTGTATTCAGGGATTTATGGTGAGCTTCAATAAGTAGGTAAACTCTTATGTTCTTGAAGAGACCCTCTTCAAATTACTTATATAGATATTATTATTATATTTTAGGTAACTTAACTTCTAATTCAAGGACTCCGAAGACTGGGCAGGTAGGCAAGCAAGCCCAAGTGAGGGAGTTTTAATTATTTGATATTTGCTTATGTTTGATGATTGCTTGAGGTTCTTCTATTTGCCCTTGCTAATTTATTTGAATGACTAATTATTTGTATGCTAGCATCTATGTGATTACCTTATTAAAATGGTAAATTTTAATTATTTGGCTAAAATAACCAGATATATCTGTTGCATGTTTTTGATTCAACAATTACAAGTTGGAATGTCTATAGCCTTACTAAGTTTTTTGAAAAATTTGCAAAACGAATTTTGGAATATTTTATGATTCAAAGAAAGATTTTATTAAACTTGATAAGTGCTCGTAAAAGCCATCAATGACATTTTTAATCATTAAAGCAAAGCTAGTAAACCCTCTTCAATTGATTGACGGTAAAAGGCTTAAATTAGGACTTACATAGCTTAGCTTATAGGCATTATATAGATTTGCTGATAGTGAGCCCATTAGGTATTATATTGACATTTGATAGTGGGTTAACCAACATGTAGACAATGTAAATGGTATTCTCAATTAAGATAATAGTTGAGTTCCATCTATCAAGATGTGCCCACAAACAACCTTATGCAAGTAAGGTGAAGTGCATTGTATGATTAAATACGAGGGATAATCAACATATAAATAGTGTAAATCTACATCTTCCATAGTCTTGAAACCCCATGGATGTGTTACTTGAATTCATCACATGTTCATTCATTTTGTGTGCAACTAGACTATATGTATATTAATAATATTTAATAACTTGCTTGAATGATGATAGTAAACGATAAACTCACTAAGTCATGGTTTACTCACCCCCCAACAGTTTCATTTTGCAAGCAGCTAAAAGTTAGAATTGGGTTAGAATGCGAGTACAGAGTGCTTGGCTAAGCTATAGAATAAACAGATAGGATTATGATAGCAAATTATAATAGTTGAACTAAACTTTTATGACATTTAGTAATTTTTGGGGTTCAATTACCCTATTTTATTGTTTAGTCGGTGATTTTGACTCTTTGCAATTCTGATGGATTGTAGATTATTTGGGTTACCTTTAGCTACTTATATAACTAAGTAAATGTGTGTAAAATAAATAAGTATTTTTAAAAATTCACTAGTTAAAGTTTTGTAACATTTGACTTGCGAGTCGGTTTTTATATCATAAATACATACGTGATATGAAAATTTTAGAAAAGTATATATATATATATATATATAGGAAAAACATACACACATATATATATGTATATATATATTACTATTTCTATGGGTACTTTAATGGTGAGGTTACTTTATGCTAGGAGTATAATCTTGGTAGCATCTAAAGGGCAGTTATGACTAGTGCTGGGGATGACAAGAACTTGACGAGTGAGTGCCATTGGAAACGCTCTTGTGGTTCTTTTCTTTTATTTTCCTTTTTTTTTTTTATGTGTCATATATCATTCTATTTTTACTTTTTCATATTCACTTGGCTTGAATACGAGTTGAAGGATTAGTTATCTGACATCAGGTACCAAAGATGAAAAGCACTAGGATCTTAAGGCTAGATCAAGATAAGGGCACAACTAGTGATAGGATATGTATCAAGGGAAGATGCGCCCTAATGGAAGATTCAGTCCTGTTACATTATCTGTACTATAAACAAAAGTGTGTCTGATGTAAAGTCTGAACTTAGTTTGTAAAATGCATTTTAAGTATCAAGTGCATCATGACATGTAAAGTTGGAAGTTCGATTGTATATTTCTGTTTGTTTGAAAAAACAATACTCATTTGCAGATCCACTGTATCCTCAACTTAAGAATAGTGTTAACGGTCATCTGTCAGACAACAAGGGCCGTGGTACAAGCCAAATAAACGCTACAGAGGTGGAGCATATATTACATCACTCACGACCCTATTTGCAATAATAGAAGATAAGTAAGACTAATTTGGTTAAGTACTTCAAGTTGCTTATTTTAGTCATTTGATTATTAGCTTTTAAAAAAAAAAAAAAAAAACCATAGATTCCAATTAAGGGCGGATTTTTTGGAGACCTACACTAACAAATTCGATGCTCACCTCTAATAGTGCCAACTCCTAGCAACAGTTACCTATGAACTCTACATTTCCCTCTTTGTGGTGCTACAACGTCCATGTGCACTTTTCAACCAAATGATTCGTGTATGGCTTATCATAAACTAGAAAAAAGTCACCACTTGCCTTTTTTTTTTTTTTTTTTCTTTTCCTTGCAATCCAATCCATTAAATGACTTACAACTGATAAGATCTCAATAATCTCAAAGAAACATGCAACTTTTCTTTTCGGCGGATCAAGATCCAAAAACATTCTATAATGGAGGTGTCACCATCTGATGTAAAAGTGCCACTAAATGTATGTAGGGACACTAGTCACCAGTGTAGGTGGTTTATGTTCATCGAACTGCATTTTCTTTGGAGGAGGTAATAATACGTTGAAACATGTCTTCATAAATTTAGGAGACAAGACATGGGCGAGGTCTTCTAAGGATAGAGAAAGTAAAGGTAGTGCGTGGGGTTCACAAGCAAATTTCGTGGATATGTACCATATGGCAGCTATTTGCTCTTCTTGATGCTAAAGCATATACGTTGACTACGTACATGCATAAACATGTTCAATCCTCCTTCTTTTGACTAATATAAGCTAGCAATCATATACGCGAACGCGGTTTTTCTTTTTTTTTTTTTTCTCAATTACAATAAGTGAAATCTAACTCATAATGCATGACCTATCGCGTATCATGTAATGACTTAGAGTTTGTAAGGCTGGTATCCATTATATATGAGATTACGATAAACAAAAAATTAATCTAAAAAGAAAGTTGTATAGACATAATATAATAATATCATAAGAATAATTTAAACAAAATTCTTATGTAGACTAGATCTATATAAGAATATTTAAATACATATATTCTTTTAGAAATTTGGGTGGAAAGATGAAGTAATTCATCTCTGATGACGTTAGCTTTGTCTCCTTAAAGTGATCTCTTAAAACTCCATGAGTAGTTTGCATTGATAAAAGATTGAATATGAAAGGACCAAGACAAGTCAGATTTCTACAAGAAAACCAAGTTTTGGTAGGGTTGTTTCTCGTTCAAAGACGTGTCTGACAATAATGTGGAAGGATAATAATAGCCCACCATGTATAGCTGCCGGATAAAACAGAAGATAAACAAATGAAAATTGGAATCGATCAGGAGACTTCGATCGGGAATGCAACAAACAATTAAAGTGGTGTAGGTCCAATGAACATCGGTGATACCAGTGCATAATGCTGTGTATGCATTTGTAAACCACAAATCGAAAAAACACAAATTGAAATAAATTTTAAATAATTATATGATTATAGCTGATGATAAAAGTTAAAAAAAAAAGTATTTTCTCTCTATACAAATTCATGAATATTGTTTTATACTTTTATAAAAAAAAACCTAGACAGAAAGAGGCGTAAAAGTATAAAATTATGCACCGTTTATATAATGAGGAGAATGACGTTATGTAGATCAAATAAAGCAATGAATAACCCTTGTGCTTTATGTGAATCCAACCCAATGGCCAATAAATAGTCGGTCCTTTCATTTCTGAATGGTTTGGCCTCACAATAATTTTTCATTCCATGAGTTATGCGTTATACGAAGGAAAGAGTTGATGGAGTTGGTTAACAACCATCCATGAACCAAAGCCAAAACATCAGCTTATAATTAATTGAAACAGATTCGAAACAACTTGATTGGTATGTTTGGTTTATGGAATATAATTGCAATTCTTCAGGAATGGAATAAGGATGTAAACACTATTTCTTATAGTTATTTTGAGATCTTATGAATAGATTTAAAAATATATTTTTAAAAAATTTAAAGAATAGACATTCCTTTCATCTTACAAAAGACTTGCAATGAGATTTTTGGGCAATATCAATTCCATAAAATAATCATTATGCCAACTAAACATAAGAATATATTTATAGGTGAGGAATAATTGTTTTATTCCATCTTTGTAAATTCAACCAAACATATTATAAATTTTTAAATACATATTCACACTTAAAACCAAAGTGTTCTATATGCTACTAGAATTTGGAAGTATAAACCCCTAGCTATTTCTACAATTATAAAATAGATTAAATTGTTATAATAATTTGAAATAACCTTACATTGACAAACAAAAATCTAGAATTCTAAAAAAGAAATAAACGGACATTAAGAAGCTAGGATACAAATCAAGCAATCACATTGTTTCTTGATGAATAAAGCTATAAATGAGTTGAATTACTTACAAACTACTAAAGCTTGACTTGCTTTAGGCTCAGTTTGAGCTTAATTAGTAAAGGAGTCGAGCTTAAGCTTAAAACAAAGCTTGTTTATTTAAATGAGCTGATCTTAAGTTTCAAAATCAGACTTGAGAGCCGATTCGAGAGTAGGTTCATTTATGTTATTAATGAACCAGCCCCGAGCTAGTTCATAAGTAGGCTCATAAGAAAGCTTGCAAATAAGCTTCTTAATAGACTTATGAACCTACATTATATTCATGTAATGGTTTTTATTTTTAGTTATATTAATTACATTTTAATGGTTTTTATTTTATTCTATAGTGTATGTTACTCCAATTCATATATTTTTAATTATATTCTAATATACTAATTTTATACTTATATATCCTTGCATAATAGTTTTAAACTTTATAATTTGTTTGATAGTGCATATAAATCAAAGTTTCATGTGACATACGCATATTACAAATGGGTAAACAGGATTTATTAGCAACAATTAACTATGAAATGCAAAATGTGCATTTTGATTAGTATATTTTGTTTCATGATTTCATATGGGAGAAACAGTTACAACTAACTTATCTATAATCATGAAGATATGTTATTGGCTTGATTGCAGTGTGATTTTGTATAGATGCAACTCCTTATTGTTACCTCATCAAGATATGCTTAAAATAATAAAATTTTGAAATAATTTCATTATAAAAAAGGACAAGTGGTAGATTTTTAAAATTTGTATAAATTTAGAGCTTTAATTGAAATTCGAGCGACTTGTTTCGATGTATAAGCTTGAGCTCTTTTACAAACTCATTTACATATACAAGTTCGAAACAAGTCAAGCTTGAACCTTAGAATCTTTAACGAGTTCGAGCTTGAAGTCTAAATTTCGAGCTTGATAAAAGCTCAGTTCAACTTGACTTGGACTTGATAATTTTTAAATGAGCTAAGCTTGAGCTTTCAAAAGCTCAGCTAGACTTGAATAATTTATAGTGCTAATGATGAAGGCTTAATAGATTTTTCTCTTTTTATATTTATTTACTTGTTTTCGAATTCTTTGTAATGTTGATGAATATACACTACAAATGCAACTAATTTTTTAATTGAATGGAGAAAATAATATATAATTTGTCATTGATTATTAAGCGATGATGAAAGTGAGAAAATTACATACAAAAGAATTGATGTTTGATAATAAGTTTAAATAGAGGATGAAACTTTTAAATAGTGAAAATAGAGATCAATGTTACAATAAATGGTTCAAATAGAAAACTGGACTTTCAAGTAATTAAAATAAAGGATGAATATTATGATAACTAATTCAAAAAGAATATTGGACTTTCATGTAATTAAAATTGACTATCAACATTATGATGAGGGGTTTAAATAAAGGATTAAAAATCTAGTTTTATTATATGATTTCTCCAATTTTAATCCCCTTGTTGAACAACTTAATCCTATATTATAATGACTTAAAAGTTTAATCTTCTATTTGAACTACTCAATGTTAAATTGATCCTCTATTTTAACAATATGAAAGTTGAATCTTCTATTTGAACTTGACTTTAAACATAGATATTGTTGTGTGCCTTTCTCTCTAATCAAAGAATGAATACGCCATATAGCTTATCTAAATAGGGATAAATAATTTCACGAATGGAATGCCTATATATATTCCTTCCATAAATTAAAACATACCAAGGTTTAGAAACCACTATTTCCACAAATAATTTGTCATAGCATATCTCTATAAATCTTTCAAACCTTAACATTCATGAAATAAAGTAAAAATTGGTTCCTTAAATATATGACTTGGGAAGATAATTTAATAACTAAGTATCTAATACTCATGACAAAAATCTATCATAATCATCATCAAAGATCAAATAACAAGCTTAAGTCCCATCCATCTAAATGAAGTCATAGTTGAATTTGTCATATGCATCAACATAAATATCATCACCTAAAATGTCAAAAATTGTAATAAAGCAAGTTGCGAAACTCAATACATAACTATTACATCAAGCATACATATGCTAAAACAGCACACAAACCTACAAATACAAATTGCTCTTCACTTTAATGAATAAAGAAGAAACAGAGTTGTTGTGTCCCCTATATTTCATGAAACAAGTCTACTATAGTATTTACTTCACATGACTGGCCATTTAGTGTTGCTAAAGACCTCGTCAAATAATGAATAACTATTCATGTGTTGAACCTATGAGTGGCTATTACAACCTTGTTCATTAATGCATTTCTATCTTCTCCTTTTTCTTCACTTAAGCCACAACCACAACCAAGCCACACCATTGCCACAACCACCATGACTTGAACCCAACCTACTGTCACTACTTATCGCTATACCCACCAAACTTACCATGGCTACCATTACTTGAATTATTACTTTCTCTCTCTACATGCTTTCTTTCTCTAACTTTTTTTCATTTTTCAGTCAATAATCGATACAAATTAGAAGAGATTATAGATTTTTTTTTTTCCATCCTTATAGTAATTCTTTTGTCAACAAATTCTTCTTTTAAATAATTTTACAAGTTTGAATAAGAAATCCATAGTAAATCATCTATTCAACAATTCTTCTCCCATTAACTACTTTGTCAATAAGTTTTCTTTCAAAACTAGATTAAGGAAGATTCGACTGAATCAAGTTGGGTGGTGGTAGCTATGGATGTACCTGTTTGGTGGTAAGTGGTAGCTAAACTAGTTCTGAATTGAAAACATATAAACATTTTTGTTCAATTTTAATTTGTATCCCCCGTTTACTCAAAATGTATAATTTTGTCCAATTAAACAAAGTAATAATCTATTACTTATCTATTCCATTTTCATTTAATTTGAATTCAATTTCCCATTTATTTTAGGAGGTGAAGTGAACAAACCATATATGTAATAAGCAAGATTCATTGAGTTAATTAGTATAGTGGAGCAAACACCACAATTCTAACATTCAAGAATTTGGAGTAACTTATGAATCTAGTTACACATTGTCAAACCTAATGACAATGAAAATTCATTTATAAGGAATAATTCGAGTTCACATTGCCAAGAATAAATATTAGTAAACAATCTCATGTTGAGTTCATTACTTGTGTTAAGCAATTAGGAACCTAGTCCATATGTAACAAACTAACTAGTATCCCATAACAACCAACTTACCCCATTACAATTTCTTCCTTATTCACTTACTTGGACTAGTTGCAGTTCTTACAAGTTGATTACCTACACCTTAAGTCCTTGATACCTAATTATTGCATTATCCCAAGAGATCCTTCTTCCTAAGGCTATAAAAGCCCAATTTAAGGATGTCATTTGTATATCTTAGCATGGTCAAAGTAAAAAAGAGTATATGCATTTGTTAATCCAAATAGTTATAAATCAAGTTCTGTTAATATCACAAGCATATGCATCACCCAATAATCATCACATACCTAATATTTGCTTAACACCTCAATAGTGACAAATCTTATAATCAACACTCAATTCCATATTACATATTAAGGGTTCAACATATCATTAGAATTCATAATCTTAGGAAGTCTTCTAGTTGATTTCAAGCCTAAAAGGGTCATATAAAACCATTAGAAAGGTATTTCGATTGGTATAGGTGCAAAGGCAATCAACTCTAATGTTTATGGAGGAGATTGGTTTATCTCAGCTTAAGATTAGTTGACCATAGCCACAGGGAGATCAACCACCACTAGCGGGGGTTCGACTCCTATTTTGCATTTTAGCTGTGATCAGTTTAAGTGTTCTTAAGGCATGGCTTAACCTTTCTATACATGTGCTTTAGAGTTTAGCTTATCATCTTTTCACTCTACTTTTTGTGCTATTTGCTTAAATAAATCCATAAACATATTTAGTTTATCAATTCACCAATTCCATAATGATTTTCATAATTTCCTTAAGTTACTCATTAATTTTCTAATTGATTACCAACCTTAAGACATACTCAGTAAGATTTTCATTATCTTATGATCTCTAAGGTTACAAATGAGTCCAACTGCTAAAGTTCGACTCACTTTAAGCTCGATTAGCAAACGAGCTATAAGTTTAAGCTAAAACTTATTTATTTAAAGGAACTAAGCTTGAGTTTTAACGAGCTAAGCTTAAGCTCTAGTTAAGACTTACGAGTTGACTTGTTTAGACTCATTAGTAGACTCATGAGCTTTATATATATATATATATATTATATATTACTAATATCCAAAAGTTATATCTATAAAATATATATATAAATATATCATTACAGTTAAGCTCGTTAACACTCAAGCTTAGTTCCTTTANTAATGATTTTCATAATTTCCTTAAGTTACTCATTAATTTTCTAATTGATTACCAACCTTAAGACATACTCAGTAAGATTTTCATTATCTTATGATCTCTAAGGTTACAAATGAGTCCAACTGCTAAAGTTCGACTCACTTTAAGCTCGATTAGCAAACGAGCTATAAGTTTAAGCTAAAACTTATTTATTTAAAGGAACTAAGCTTGAGTTTTAACGAGCTAAGCTTAAGCTCTAGTTAAGACTTACGAGTTGACTTGTTTAGACTCATTAGTAGACTCATGAGCTTTATATATATATATATATATTATATATTACTAATATCCAAAAGTTATATCTATAAAATATATATATAAATATATCATTACAGTTATCAAAATCACGATTTTATTTATACGATTATATGAGTATGATTTTATGAGACTTTTTCGAGTTAACTCGTATATAAAATTATTATTATTATTATTTTTGTAGAAACTTACCTTTTTAACTAATTTTACATATCAAACATGATAGAAACTTATGTATTTAATTGAATTCACTTATTTTACATATATTGAGTTAAATGGACAAAAAATAAATTAAAAAAAAAAGAAAGAAAATACTTTTTTCCATTTCCATTAACTATTAAGGTATTAAATCATCTTTCCTATCCTATTTCAATTTTTTTCCTCTTTCTATCTCTCCTAGTTTTTTATTCAATATTCATATCTTTAACTTAGGTTCCAACTAAAAAAAAAAAAGTTTATAAGAAAAATCATATATTTAAGTTTATACTATTAATAATTCAAAATGAGTTGAAACATTTGATTTTCTTTAATTCATCGCTCTTTTTAAACAAAATTATGCAAAAAAAAAAAAAAATAGTTTCAACTCTACCTATCTTTTTTTTTTTTTTTGAGAATATTAAATTATAGATTATAGATTAAGAAATTTTTTATTAAAAAAAACTTAATTTTTTCATTACTTATTTTTCATCATAAATTTCAAGTTTTCTATAACTATTATAAACATGTTTATAGCATTCTTAAAGCTATTTTACATTAGAAACTTATATTTTTATATTTTAATTTTATATTCCGATTCTACAGACTCTATATGTAAAATCGTGAATTTGACAATCTCGTATATAATATATAATATAATCCTTATTCATTATTTATTCACCTACTTATTTATGTATTTTTTTTCATTTTGTATAATTACACTCACAAGTAACTTGAGTTAGACTTACTTTAGGTTTAGTTAGACTTAAGCTTGAGTTCAATTAGTAAACAAGTTAAGCTCAAAGTCAAAACAGATCTAATTTATCTAAACAAGTCAGAGCTTAATCTTAATTTACATGTTTAATAAAAGCTTGGTTTGAGCTGAAGTTCAATAATTTTTAAGAGAGTCAAGCCCAAACCTTCAAAAGCTCAACTTACCTTAACTTGTTTACAGCCCTATGATTTCCTTATAAACCTTAACATATATTCAATGACAAGAATTAATTAATCCAATTTCTATAAAGATTCATACTTAATTGTTGATTAAGCTTCTATTGTAGATTCACCATAAGGTTTAGGGTTAAATAGGGGAACGATTGTTCAGGATTACTAACCCGACTCGTAGAATGAAAAAATTGAACTAAACTCCTCAACTTCAAGTTTATTCCTTAAATCTCAACAATTACCTTTCACAATCAAATCCACAAGTTAGGGATTTAAGAATATTACCAAACGCAAAAATCGGAAATCCATAGGGTAAAAGCACATTGTCATTACACAATGGGAGGACTTAGACCAAATTGATTGTACTATAGCTATATAGCTCGCTAATGGAGTACAACCACTCATGCTCTTTATAGAGTTTAGACCCTAAAGTTAGACAAAGATATCTTATGGTGAATATTAAGGTTCAAAGAGCATAGCCCTAAGTCATACAATGATGCCTTCTCATTAGGAATATTGGTTTTAACTATATATATATATATTAATTTTTGTCACTTATATATTTTCATTATTGGTATTCTTTCTCATTAACATTCTTTTGTTTCGTTTATCCAAAAGATCCACACTTTATGTAAAGAATGGTAAGAGTTATAACCCTTATAAAATTTAATATGAAAAATGTAATTTAGGATACTTTGAAGGGTTGTAACCCTTTTTAAGTGATGTAATACCATACATAAATGTAGAAAAACCATCTATAACCATATAAAATCAATATGTAACATAAATTCATGTAATTAAATAATAGGTTTGATACCATATTTATGTTAGTTTATTTTTGTATAATTTATTTAAGTTAGTTTATGAACACACAAGGACAAGTCAATCATGATAAATATTTTAAGTAAATCTATTATTATCATCAATCCTTGTATACTTTAAATCAAAATATCTTTATAATATTTTTCAAGAAAGATATTGTAGGTCAAATTATGAGTGATATAATCGAGGATGAGTACAATAAAAGACTTTACTCTGCCTTATCTTGTACAAACAACTTATATGTGTAACCTTTTCTAATCACATTAAAATTAATGCATGATCGAACTTGAATTTTTTTATTTTTTCATTTGTATAAATATATCAATATATACTAAGCCATTTAAACAAGAAGTTGAGTACTACGGCTAATTTCATGTCCAAAATTAATTACCCGTATAGTATAAGTTTACCATTTCCCAAAAACAAGCTAAAACTCCATTTGCACTAACCATATAATATTAATATGAATTTTTTTGAGTAAAGTGCTAAAATGAACTGATTTTATTTTTTTAAAGCAGTTAAGCTGATGGTCTAACGACAAATATTCATCCTAGAATTTACCCCATGCTCCTCCCGGTTCTACTGTCTAATATGGTCCACTAATACCAAGACGTTATTTGCAAATTCTAAGTTGGAACCCAGCTCTTAAATAATCAAATGGTACGATTATGTATTGATCAGTCCGATAATTGTAAAAGAGGATAACCGGTAAATTAAATAGAAAATACTAAACTGTGAAGAACTTTTGCAATCCGCCAGTTCTTTTTGGCCGATATAACATATTTAGCAATAAAAGTGTAATTAAGTCAAATTATTTATACAATGCAATATTTACTCAAATTCAATTCAAGAAATATACTTAGCTAAATTAATTTGTAAGTCTAATCGAATTCGAGTCAAGTATAAGTACTAATCTGAGTTTCCAACTAAATTTAAATATTAATATTATTATAATTAAAAAAATACATCTTTTTTTTTTTCATATAAATTGATATTGAGCTTAAATGACATAAACAAGTAGAAGCCCTGCATAACATATAAACTGCATATGTCCACTCATTGACTAAAGCTTTAAGCCATCAATTCTACTACATAATCATCTCTCTTGTGCATCAACAGCCTATCAAGATCAGACATCACTTTTGCATGATTGAGCAGAAAGAAGCTACTCGAATACAAGAAGCCTGGTTTTACAAGAGTACCGAACCACCACAATTTGTGCACAGCTATAGCCACCATAAATCCTTCAAGTAAAGTGCTACAAAGTCCAAAATGAATAGCATGAACCTATTTAGGAATGAGACCCGGCTCAGAATTTGGTTGGTCCCTTGTTCTATCACCTGTAACTAGCAAGAGACCTGCAGATTCAATCTGAAATCTGACTTCCCGTTGACCCTGCATTGCTCGCAACATTTTCTCCATTTCTAAGAATTTATGGCAGAAGACTCTATCTGGACCTTAAAAGAAAAGTGCAAACAGTACCACAGCAGGTGGTGGCTGCAAGAATCTAAAATGCTAATGCACTAGATCCTACACCATTTTCCAAGAACCGAATCAAAAGAAACCTCTTTCTAAGGGGGAAAAACAAAGAAAATTACAAATACACACACGCAAAACTAATTATCATCAGGAATTTGTATATGCATTGATCTTGCAAGCGTTCATCCTCACATCCTAACCCAAAATGCATGAATTTGCAGCAACCTAATCCATCTTGGACGATAAAATGCAATCACAGAAGGCATCAAATAACAATCAAGTGATAAAAATCATGTGGTGCTGCCATCACTGATGTTGATCAATCTCATTTCATTACCATGCCATCTTTTTCACTATCTGCAGGCCTTGGGTCCGTGCATATAAAAGGCTTGCACAAGGGAGTGCACCACTCAACCAGCGACAAAATGTTGGAGAGCTGATTGATAATTACCATGAGGTTTTAATCGATCAGCTGTTTTCTGATCAGGACCAAAAGCACATGTTATGGCACCAAATGCATCAATAAGGGAAAAGAAGATTGAAGCAATAACTGTCTCTCCAACTTCAATCTAGATTAATCAATGCTGGTACAGTTCCAGAGTCCAAGTTATTTTCAATCAGTTCGCAGAACGTCATTCTGCGATCTGAGCATCCCAATCACGACATAGGGGAATATTACCATGCCAGCCATAAATAGTGTAAACTGCAAGAAAAGAAAGTAGAGATTGGACATTATTAAATGAGAAATAGTGTAATAACAAAACGAAAGGTCATCTGTTTACATACCAGGAGAGGAATGGTCAAAAAGCTGAAAATTGGCCATAAAGCAAAAGATAGCCTGCATGAGGAGAAAATAGAAAGGGAAGAGAGGAAGAAAACAAAATATTGTTACTAGTAGCCAACAACAATCAATTATCCACCCCAAAGTGGAAGAGAAAGAGAATAAGAAAGTGGCAGAATAGCTCTTACAAGCAAAATGCAATCAGCCCAAGCAGCGTAACATATGGCAAAGCAGATATGCCAGCAAGTTCCCACTTTTCATCAAATCTTCTGGCACCCCATGCCAGCATGCTTGTGTAAAAGAAAACGAGGAAATTCAAAGCAACGGCAGTTATCCCAAGGTACAACGGTATTCTGATGAGAAGGGGGAAAAAAAAGAAGAAAAAGAAAAAATCAATTGCAAGAATAAGACAGGATATGGACATGCTTTAAAAATACATAATAAGCCACAATACAATATTTCAATGAATGTGCACCAATACAACATAGGCCTACACAGTGACAAGCTAATTAGACTAATATTTCATAAAAACAATTTCTACTCCAGCATAAATGAAGAATCATGGATCAGGAAGAATTTGGGGTATCGACATAAGAAAGCCCCCTACAAGTGTTTCATCTATTAAGGATCAGAATGAGGCAGTTCCAAATCCCAGGTAAGCTATTTTTGATAGAACATCGAAGGAGAGCGAAGAAGAATGAGGTCACAAAAATACCCAGGCAAACCTGGAAAAATTTTGATTGTGTTTGAGCTGCATCTGGAGACACATTTGCTGTATATATCATCAAATACTATTCAATTTGTATATTTTTTTTATCTGAGAAAAACACAAGATTCTACGGTCCCATCCACCATTTTAACTGGATCAATCATATCCTTCATTTCACTATTCATTCATATGTTTTAAAATCTAAATTACTAAATTCAAAATTTGTTTAACGGTTTAGATTTAAAGGAGCACAAATTAAAAATAAAATGAATGGCAGTATCAGTCCCATAAAAAATAAGGATAAAACTGTAGCTGTCCATTTATATTGTTTTCGTAGAAATGAGGCTCGTGATACTCCCTTTCCCACCAGTCAGCAACCCAGTTATCATCTACATATTATTCGGAACTTAAAATTCATCTTGTCATTATATATGCAGGAAACTAAATAGCATGAGTAAAGGTAAACACCATGACACATTCATTAAGAAGAGTCACCAATGATTACCTCTCAACCATCCAGCAAACAAGTGAAAAATATAAAAACAGAGAAACCAGGACAAGATGAAAAGAAGCATCGCTTCTCTTTATTTATCTATTCTTTCCTCTAACCTGAAACACAGACTATTATGAATTCATTGAACCTTACAAAGGCACGGAATGAAGATACATCAACACTTAGCTACAATCAGGTCTTTTAAACAGAGGAATAAAATGGATAGGCAATTGGCTCCATCACAAAACCAAGCAAGAACAATGTTTTTTAAGAGCCGATTCTGCTGTAGCCTTCCTGTGAGAATTCACCTTAGCTGCATCCTCCTCATTAAGTTAAATCTTACAAGCTGAACCACAAACTACGAATGAGACCTAATAAAATGACCTTATAATCTGTTTACCTTGTATTAAGAACCAATCTATTTAACCTATGAACTTCAAGATAAACAGGCAGGAAATCAACAAACGAGACCATGTTGAGAAAGGAGGAAACGATAGTCTCATCCACAAATTACAGAATGGTATCCTTTTCTACTGGATGGTGTGGAATATTCTTTAAATTTAATCAAAGTGATCCACTAGTATTATTTTAAAAAATCAAAAGAATTTGAATGAAAATAATTAAAAGTAATATTCCAGAATATTATATATGATAGAGCTGTGATTTCAAGAATGTCAAAAACTAGTTGAATTAAAAGTAACAAATATTGTGGTAGTCCTCGAGAGAATCTCCAAGATGCAATGCAACAGGGAAATGGACTTCCACTAAGAAAATTCCTCTGCTGGGGCACCAAAACTGACTTCCGTAACTAATTTTCTGGCTAACTTTCTCTCACTACTAACTTCCTATTCATAACAATACACCTGTCCTTGCCACTCCACTTTATTTACGCTGCCAGCATGCTATACTACTTACATGTACTGCACCACAACACTACATACTACACACAACAGCTACACATATTAGCAATACTACACGCACCAAGACCAGATACTCACTAATAGTAAACTCTAGGATCACATCAATATATATATAAATCCAAGCCACATAATTTTCTAAAAATTAGGTATCAAGACATATATTACAAACCCAAAAAGAAAATGGAATATAATAGATCACAAGCCCTTATTTAGATAGCTAGATACATCACAGAGCAACACTGCTCCTAACACAGCTAATAGCTCCTACTCAATTGGAAGAATGAGAAAAATGGCCAAATGACCTCTCTAAACCCAAGCATTTCTTTCCTGTCATCCTTGACATGTGGCCGAATGGTACTAAAGCGTCTACTCTTGTGGTAAATAGAGAAATTGTGCCAAAAAAGATTCAAAGTCTTAAATATATCTCTCAATATTCTACCATTGCTGATTTCATGCCATCTTTCATATGAATTAGCAACATATCACATGTCAACATCTCCCAAATTCACTTCCTATAATCCAAAGGCAACCCTCTACTCTTCCCTCAATGCTAATGGAAGCTCCTTGAACCTTCTATATCTAGAGAAACACACAGTGTGTTCAATTTTGAAATATTGCGTAGCACTATGCGATCCAACTAATTAGATCAATTCCATTGAACACCATTGAATCCACTTTATTTGCCATCAATTGCACATTTGTTGATTCGTGAGGATTCACTTCCAAATGATTTGCAATTTTAGTTGGGTCCACCAACCAACAATTGTATGCAAGATTTTGCACGGATCTATGCTTTGTTGTCAAATATCTTCTGCCACTTGCTTCGATGATAATGTTCAACTTTGACCTTCATAGTTCTCTTAAGAGAGCATCTAAGTCTCAATTTCCAAGGTCAATTCCCTTGGCTTGCCATCAACGTGATTGAAGGAGGTTGTCCATTGAGATTTCAAAACCTTGATCCTTCCTAACTTAGTATGAGACTTAGTGATTTGATTCCAAATCAATTAATTATCATTTTCAATATCTTTCATATCTTCCAACTACAGCAAAAACATCTTCTCCAGATTTTCCACTTGAATCTCCATCTTCATGCTTAGCTCCTCTTTCAGATCCAAAAGGTTGGACCCATTGTTGAGAAGCAAAAGAAGATTTTATTAATGGAAATGGAAATCAAGAGGTTACAAACCCTAATATGTAGAGACACAACCAAAGTGAGCCTACTCCTTACACGAAACAAATAGTTCCTATTTCTCAACAAGAAGAATGTAAAAAAATGATCAAATGACTCTACCAAAATCCAAATGACTTTTATTTATGATTTCTATCACTCCTATCACCCTTGACATGTGGCTTAATAGTAGATTATTAATAAAACAAAACTCAATGGACTTAAAAATCTTCTTGTTTAACTACCAAAATTAACTAAACTCTCTAGACCCCTTTATCGACATAACTACATAGTGTTGGTTATCTAAAACCTAAGGTTTTGCCAAATCTTAACTCACAATCTTCTACCCATTCATGACTCATCTAGGAATTTATGACAACCATTCGACACATCGTGAATCTTTAACTTTGAATTTATTTCATGTAAATGCTCTTTACTAAAAGAGTTCAAATAGTAAGAGATTTGGTGTCTATTTACCTAATTTCTAGAGTTTGTTCGTGGAGACCCTCTAATAGAAAGAAGAAAGCTGAATGAATCATGCGTATGGAGTCCCAACCTAGATTGGCAAAAGCTACAAGGAGCCTACAACTAAATCAATCTTTGTGAGAAACAATTTCGCATCCTCATGCAATTTGATATTCTATTACCTCTGCTAAAGCAACTTTTTACCAATGATTCAGATGGAAAGCAAAATGAAAGGGAAGAGGGTGTTTTTGTTTTGTGTGGGGTTGCTGTTGAAGGCTATCCAGATACTTATGAACTAAGTTGAGATAAGTGGCATGGAGTACACCTCAATTTGACTAAAATGTTTCCTTTCCCGGGGGAACACATCCTGCAGTATGCTGCCAACATAGCAAAGGTTGCCAAGAAAGACTAATCAAGTGAATTTTAGAAACAAAGAAAATATCCTCACTTTTTCAAAAAGCATTAAATTTGTTAATATTAATACAAAGGACATGTGGAGGTGAGAATGCAAAGCATGAACTCCTGGGAAGAGGATAGAGTCCTCAATCTCTTTGCCCAGAAAGCTCTCAACTCTCAGCTTGAGGTCGTAATATCTCCTCTGTTCTCTCTCTCTCTCTTTTAAATAACATATAGCCAGCACAGAACCGCTAATCTACTATGAAACCTTCTGACAAGTACATTAGAATTGATCTAAATTTTCAGGAAACTTCAAATATCTTTTGAATAGAGTCATTTTTAATTCCTCGGGAGGGCTTTATCATTCAAGTTTTGACTACCACATCACATAACTCAAGCAATGCCTAGAGTAGCATATATAACTGGAGATAGTTACAAGCATTAACACCCTCATAGCACCTAACACAAAAGAAAACAGACACAGACAAAGTTAAAAAGATTTTGTCAACCACAAATAATTTGATCCACCAAATTCAGGCACTTAGTCCCATAAAAGTAAAGTCCAGGCAATAACAGTTAATAAAACTTTGCTTTTGTGCAATTGAGTGCTCGAAGTTAATAACATTATGCCATAACAGATCTTTACCTTCTGATTCGCTCATCATGAAATAAAAGGTGGATAAGACTGAAATGCCGATCGCCAAAGTACACAATGAAAACAGCCGAAGCAATCCAAAGAATGTTCTCGAGAATCTCAGTCCAGGTTCGCTTTTTTGGAGCTGTAGGCATCACAAACGTCACTCTCGAGCAGGCATCATCCTCAATATCATCACCACTCGAGGCATACCCTTGACTGTGCCTCTGTCTCATAAACCCGCCACCAGAAACCGGTGTCCCCCCAGACATGCTCTTAAATAAACAATCTCACTGTAAACACCCCAACAACTGCCACAAGCCTAACTATCAGTGAAGACACAAAATAATTGTTACTCCTTTCGAGACAGATAGTCCCTAAGCAATGCAAAATTTAGTTATCCAGAAAAACTACAGGATACTTTTGATTCCTACGTTTCAAATTTCCTTGTCCTGTGGCAAACTCAATTTTCCGTCAAGCCAAAAGAACAAAGAGCTAGACTTCACTCCAAGGTCTTACCAATACCAAAGAATCTCTCCCTAGTACTAAATTCAATCCTCCAAAAATAATAATAATAATAATAAAGAATCTATCTCTAGTGCCACATCCAATCCTCCAAAAGAAACTACATTATAATCATAAATAGATTCTTTCAACATGGGAAAAATCCCTATCCAATGCTGCATTCACTTCTCCAACCAAACTCCCTTATATTACAATGTGATTACAAATCTTTTCGACCCCGGACATTCCTACCGAGAGCCAAAATCCATTCCTTCAAAAACAACTACATGATAATCTTAAATCTTTTCAACACCTGAAGAATCCTCATCCAGTAACAGCTACAATCAAGCTTCCAAAATGTACTGCAAGAAAACAATTCGATATGCAAACAACTAAGAGAAATCAACGGATCAGCCTCCTATATGGAAACACAAACCAATTTTAAATCAATAAGAAACCAAATTCCAACAAAGAACTCAAATTTCTCAACAACACCACATCACAAATGTATCTCGGACATAATCCAAGTATTGAGAAACAACCCAATAGCCCTATAACCCAAAACACTCGTAAAGTCAGCCTTGATGGTAGCGTTCAAGAAGAACTGCAACCCCACATTCAGATTCAAATTTCCCTCGATACCCACAAAGCAAATTCAGTAGTAAAACGACAAGCAAGCATTCAGAGACAAAGTGGAGTTGTTTCTTCTGGGTAATGGAAGCATGAAAAGAAAAGCAAGAGGGGTTTGCTCCCTCTTTCCATATTTGTATATTTACGGTGCGATGGGTCCTCAATAAGAGAGAGAGAAGCGATGTGAATGTGATTTACAAGTTAAAAAAGTACTGAAGTTTTGATGAAGTGGATTCGTTCCGTGATTATTTCCAGTCAGAACCTTCTTCGATAAATTTCACATTTAATAATTAAAATATAGAAGGGAATTGTTTTTGGGATAATTTGATGACGCATCACGTCGATGACAAGCTGTTGATAACCCACATTATGGGAAATGTATCTTTTAAACTTGGTTGGCACCGGTGACCTGTCATTATAGTAGAGATTAGGGATACGATGAACGGTCCAGATTGGTTGCTTTTAGAATATGTCAGAAAATTTGATTGTCACACATCATGCTTGTAGTTGGAGTGGAGCATCGAGTTTTCTGTCCGGACTAATTTATCATTCTTGTCATGCTTCCGCAAGAAAACCTATTCTATTGCATTTCCATCTCTTTAGCTAATTGTATTACTCACTTTTGTTCTTTACATGACTTTATTATTAATAAAAATATTGAAGGGGGATTCATACATCCCTTTATAAATAGCTATTTATCGATTATTTACTAACTTATCTTTCCATATTAACAAGCTTATAATATTTAAGTTTCTAAATAAAAACAATGTTTTACATAAAATTTGTTGAATTTCTAGATTCGCATATTTATCACCATTAAGTTCGGTTTATAAAAGAAATCCATCAAATTCTCAACTAATTTGGAGTAGTGTAATATGACTCTATCACTAGTTTCTCATATTCAATATATCTATTTTATTATATAATAGATACAAATATTAGTAAGTTGAAGTGTAGCAATTAGAGCTTATGTATCACTCTACTTTAATTGAAAATAAATGTGTTTAAGGACAAATGTAGAATCATGTAAGAAAGAGGCCTGCCTAATGCTATTTGAGTTGATATTAGAATTGTCCATAGACAAAATATCTACCGGTTCTTACAATTATAGTAAATCTCTATATACAAAATGATTTTGTTAACAAGTGCATGTATGACTCCTCAATTCTAACTAGAAAGATGACTTTAAACTTTTTAACAAAATGAATACATGTGCTCAAGAATAAACTCTTTACCTTTTCATTTGAATAAATATATCACTTGGAATTTAATTATTAGTATGTAAGAAAACATAACTAAGGACTAAGCTTGTAAAACTTTTGTTTTTAACAAAAGTAAATAACAAAAAATTTCTTGTAGAATGAAAAGAACAATATAATATAAAATAACTATTTTTATAACTTTTTACAATGATTTTACACATTATTTTGTAAGCATCTATGCAAACAATCCCTTTCAATATAAATAATTAGGAAATGGTTATTCAATAATACTCATCGAGTTTTAATGTTCATTTTCATAGGACCTAAGAACTTGTCATTGATAGTGTCATTATCATTTATGGTAGTTCTACAAATATATTAATAGCCTCTAATGATGATTCATTTAATTATTATTTTTTAATGAATTAAATTTTATTTTGTTGTTTTTATAAGAAAATAAAAAAGAGAATGAAAATCATTTATTGAGATATAAATAGTAATTATAGCTTGAAAATATAAAATGATCTTAATAAAAATTAAACTTAAGACGTTATACTTGCAAGAGATACACTTAACCATCCATTTTCATTGTATGGTTTGATTTTCAATAGATAAATATAGTATCTATTTTTCTCCCATTTTTATGAAAATTTTAATGGTTTAATTTTTTCTAGGCTTGAAGTTGTTAGTATCATAATCTGTAAGTCTGGAAGCTAAGTATAGGGGCTTAACTCGGGTTTACAATAAAGCAAGTAGCATTAATAAGTTAGTGTATTTTCGAAGTGGTGTTACTCTAAATCGGGTTTACCTCTCATGAGTGGATTAGTTAAGAGATAATGCTGCTCAACTAATGAGGTTTTGGCAGATTGAAACCAGTGTGATAGGATGAACATCTTAAATATATGGGAATTGTGATAAAGCTAAGACAACAATCCTAATAAAAAGGATGAGTTTAGAATAGACCTTGAAAGACAAAATAAGAAAACTAGCTCATCATATAAGATATGATTAAAATTGTGAAGCTAAAGGATGATTGAGTGTTGTATAGATACTCTAAGAGGCAACAATCTCCTGTCTTGTAACAAGTGGTAACGGATCTAAAGTTTTAGACCCATTAGGCCATGTAAAGCTACTTAGTTAATTTAATGTATAAGTAATTCTTATTGGCAAATGGATATGTATGGCTTAAACTTGAGAGGAAGAGTGACCATCAAAGGGAAGACATCGTTACTCGAGGGGTAGTTATGTGGCAAATCACTTTAAAATAAGAATCTTCCCAAAATATTCATAAATGTTCTTCAATGAGCAAATCATACCATTAAGCTGCTTACTATGAGCCTGTCTCCATAAATAGAGGAATTAGAGAAGAATGAGGGAGCCTGTGGAAGCTCAAGGTCTTGGTGGAGATTATCTTAGGCTAAAGTTAGGCAACGAGTGGAATAGGGTCAATCATCTTTCAAGTATGGGTAATGGCAGCATATTGGCCTCATGATTCATGATAAGGGTGTCATGAATTTAGGTAAAGAAGAATGTAATAACCCATGAGTTTGGAAGCTAAGTGGAGGTGCCCAACTTATGCTTTTTATAAAGCAAGCTATATTAGTAAGGTAGTTTGTCCTAGATGTGGTTTAATTTAAAGGTAGGATGGTTGGGAGTTGATGTTATTCTGCTAATGACGCTATGTAGGTTGAAGTCGATGTAATAAGTTGAATTTTCAAATATATGAGGCATATGATAAGCTAAGAGGGCACTTCTAATGAGAAGGATGGTCTCGGAATAGACCTACAAAAATAGAATGAGAAGGTTGATTCATCATTAGAATATAAGTAAAAATGTGAAACTGAAGGATGATTAAGTGTTGCATGGATAGTCTAAGGGGGATGAACCTCTTATCTTATGAAACTGGGGCCCTTTCTAGCCCCTTTGGATCCAGCCTTGCTCTATGTTTTTAATATTTAATATTAGAAGTTTGCTTAAATATTATAGCATAACTTTGCTTGGGTAAGTTAGTTTTAGCTCGGTTATTTCTATTGTTTAGGTAATATGAAATTTGAAAGGTTTGCATTCTACTATTAGTTTATGTTCTTTTATTATAGAAAGAACTAAATCCTTAGTGGGTCATAGTTTGATTCTTGTCAAAACATATGGGTATGCTTGTTTTTGAATATCATTGAATGTCTAGTTTTTTAACTAGTTTTTGAGAAAGTTTATTTTTAATGTCCTTCTTAGATTAATTAATCAAGTGAAAAGTGTATAAATCATTTAAGTTAAGATTTTCTCAGTAGTTTTTTGTTATTGGTGATGAAAATACCTTAGTTTTGGTGTAATCAACATTTTTTAGAATCTTAAAAAACTTGGTGATTAAGCAATGTTTTTTATTACACTTTGCATTAGATTAAAGCACTACTTAGCTAAACTTGATACAATAAAAGGGAAAAGTACAATATATAAGTAAATCGATTGATACTTTAGTTAAGAACAACAAAGATACATAATATTCGTTATATTCCACAACTGTGGCTAGCGTTATATTACACTACTTTTATGAAGACTTTTCTTAGTTTATTCATTTATTTAGTCTATTTATTGCAGTCGTTAGTTTATTTTTCAAGAGCAACCATTTTAGTTTCACTAGATAAAGCTTTACAAAACAGTAACTTAATACTTTTCTTTAGCTTCCCTATATTGTCTTACACAATCCTAGTAAAAACAATAGCTTAATGGATAGATTCTAGGTAAGGCAAATTAGTTTTATTTTTTTTTAGGTTAGTCAATTCTTTTCTGGTCAAGTTCGAAGCAATTTGTTAGCTACTCTTAAGAGATTGGAGTTTGCGGTTGTCAATTATTGCATGGTTTTCAAATAATACTCCTAGATAAAATGCACAAGCTTGAATACGTATGACCCAACAACATTTTAAACTCTAACCAATTGACTTAAAGGTAGAGAGAACCTTGTGTGAGAAGAAGTCTAGAAAGAGATTCTAGATTTGAATTAAACATGCAATAAGGAGGAAATGTTTGGTAATGTTAATAATAGTATGGTAATAGAGGGAAGGTAATTAAAGCAAATGAAGGAGGCGAGAACATAATGGATCATGTTATGAATAATGTTATGAATAATTCCTATGAGGCTAGGACAAGAATAGCTTGCCCTCTTCCTAACTTTAACAACTTTGAGGTCAAGTTGGCTTTATTCTTAAAGACATAACAAAACCAATTAAATGTAGTTTAACTGAAGATCCTAACTTCTATTTAGCTAGTCTTCCTAAAATATGTGACAATATTAAGCTACACGGAGTTAATGATGCAAATTGGATTTGACCATATCCATTTTCCTTACACAATAAAGCTAAGGATTGCTTGGATGCTCACTTAACCTAGCTTAATAAACTACGATCGAATTGCCATTGCTTGCTAGTGGAAAACTCATAATTGCTTCAAAAACCTAAAAAGTTGACCTAAGTGAACCATGTACATTATGACATATTGCAAACTAGAACCTTAAACCATGTAAACCGCGGCGTATTGGCTTGGCCTAGGTACGAACATAGTTAATACAACCTAAGTGTAACTTGATTTATGCAACTTGGATTCAAGCTTCTTAGGTTCACAAAATCGGTCAAATAAACTTATCTAGCTCTAATGGTTTAAGGTGATCAATTATAACTTTGGTTAAGAAAAAAAAAAAGGAGATTAATTATTACATGGCCAATCTCGCACCAGTATGGTCGTCACGCGATTCACAAGATTTTAGTGGGGTGGATACGTGATCATATCTTTTCTCAACCTACATTGGTTTAGTGGTTACATAGCTCATGTGGGTATGATAGTTGCCGGGTATAGTTTTCATGTTAGTGAAATAATGGATTTGACGATTGCATTGCTGGATTCAAGTGGTGGGTTAGGCTTAGTTGATAGGCTAGATTGAGATTGTCCAAGGTTTCATGAGTAAGTTACACAGATATGTAAGAAATTCTAAATTATCCATTTATATATTTGGATGCACTAACTAAAGGTAAAATAACCATTGAATTCCATTCTAATTGGAACAGAATTCCACTTGCAGGGGGAATGTGCAGTATAATTATAAAAAGAAAAAAGAAAAAAAGGAAAAAAAAAAAAGGAGAATGCCCATTCCTTTGCATCATTTTTTTATATAATTTTTTTCGGTGAATTTTTTTTATATATAAATTTGATATTGCCATAATATTTTTATCACAGAGTTAGTATTATTGTTATGTTAATAGTGTATTTTATGTTCTCTATTATAAAAAATATGACAATTCAATGATATGCGAATAATGATGCAAATCATACATGTCTATACTTGCTTGTTTAAATGCTACAGCATCATGTTAATAAATATTAAATTTATTATATATATTTAATAACAAAAACATCAATTATATTAAGCACCATAATATATTATTTTGAAATTATATTAGACAGTATATATCTTCCTGTCTTGTATGTATATAAATTATACTATTATGGACACATAAATATTTAGTAAAAAATGATATATATTAGTCACCATTTAGATTACAAGCATTCGATCAAATAGTTGTTATATAATTATAATAAGCAGTGACTTCATCAATAAATATAAATAATTAGCATATGCATGTCAACTCTTCGTTTAAATCACTTTTTTTGAAAGATGCATATAATTGAGCGATAGAGGCATAGTATCTACCATTAACTCATGATATGAAATGGAGGAGTACAAATATTATTTATACTATAAATATATGACATGATACATACTTGATAACTATTAAGGTCAGAAAAATGATTATTTATCGGGTGACATATGAAAGATGACATCTATCGCAGCTATTCATTATATTACTATAATTATTAACTTGAGAACAGTTGCAATATTATCAATCACCAATTTCTTCAAAATTTTGGTATCCCGATATAAATAATTATATTCTAATGCTAACTTATTAAAGATGTATCGTATAAATTAGTACATGTAATTTTAAATATGCTAATTATGAAATCAATATCATTTAATTTTATTCCAGGAATATATTGTGATTTATACCTCTAAATAATACAGATTAAAATGATTATTTTAAATTCTTTCATTTACATCTTTACTAGGCTCGGCCTGACAAACGAAAATAGTTCGATTCCTATCCTTTACGTTTGTGTCTGAAACTTCTTCGGACGTGAGAGAATTTGATAGGGATGTTAGTCATGGACAAAAGCGAGTTGCCAATTTTTCTGGGAATGATATATTGTTATCTCATAGTGCTGCTTGAGTGGTCCAAGATGCGAGGGTCCAAGCTGCTATGGTTAGGTTAGTGTCACGAAGAGAAGGAAAAAGGAATAAAAAGGGCATTCATGGTTGTTCTTTTGGTCCCGTATCAACTTTTTTTCTTCTTTAAATTTCCTACTAATTCATATTTTGGAGTGAAATCGCATACTCACAAGTTATGCCTTCAAAATACAATCTGCTTTGCCGAATCATTCATGAAGAAGTATATTTTTATTTGACATAGTTTACGCGAAGCAAAATAAAATAAGAAGTATCAAAAGCATTGGCGAATTGGTAATTAGGAGTTGAATAGTAAGGACAAGTAGGGAATTTTACTCCTAAAATATATGAGCTGCTTTCTGACCGAGAGGCTCATTGTACCATTTCTCAAGTGAATATCATCATCTCCTCTCCAATTGGGTGATTGTTAATGTAATATATCAAGAAAATATTTCTAAAAAAGAAGGGCATATTGGGTATTTCAAAACTTTCTAAAACCCTCTTCATTTAATTAGCCTCCTTTAACTAAAACCCTAGTTTATACCAAATAAGAACTAAACCTCTTCTCTTATAGCAGCAAACTAAAGACTCCCTCCTAAACCTTACCACGAGGGGAAAGTAAAGGTGATTAAAGTAAGAACCTTGAAGTTTAAGCTTAGGTAAATTTGTTTTAAGCATTTTAGCACTCTAAATCCTCTTGTTCCTTGAAGATTTCAACTAGTTTCTAGCTGTTTTAAGCAGGGATTATTGAGTATCTTGAAGTGACAGCTCATCTAAGCATATAAGGTGAGTTGAATAGAAGTTTTTTTAAGTTAAGCTTGATTTCCTCTTTGGTTTAGGGATTTGGAGAAGTTAAACTTATAACTTTATTAAGGATTCCATTTGAAATCAAGTGTTATTCAGAATCTAGGTGGTATATAGCTTCATTCTCAAGTTTTACCAAGTGTTTGGAACATTTTAAGTAAGTTTTCTTGCATCATCCCTCTTGTTTTATAAGATTATGAGGTGTTATTGAATTTGTAGCAAAAATGGGTGATTTGAGCTGTTGTTGAGTCAAAATTTGTGGTCTAAATGGAGTAAAAATGTATTATGATGATGGGTTAGTGAGTAATCAAAATGTTTTTGAAGAGGGATTGAAGAAAATTTTAATTTGAATTGGTTTTAGGGAATGAATTCGAAGGTTGTTGCTGTTCTGGTTCTAATCGTAGGGCTGGTTCTAGCAAAACCATAGGATTAGTTGTAACCAATCTTGTGGTCATAGAAAGTTGTTAGGAACTAGTCAATTGGTTCCCTAAATCGTGCAATTAATACATACTAGAAAGCTAAACTGAGTTTTCTTCCGTTTCTTTTTCTCTAACCAACTTCCTTGTATTCTAACATATTCCTTAAAGCATATTTTGTACTCTAAAACCATTTTTGAACATTTTAAGTGTTATAATTATTTATAAACATACTTTACAAAAAACAAACTTCATTTGAAACTTCCTTCCTTTCTTACTTTTAGAAACTTATTTGAAGTGTCTTGATTACTCCTCTCTTAAGCCAAGACTTGTTATTTATCCCTTACTCAGCTATAATTGCTCTCAGAAATCTAATATAGCATAAGAATTTAGCAAATCCCTAAAAGTGGATATTTAGGACAAGATTGATTTATTTAAGATAATCGATCGAATTTAATTAACTAGTGGTAAGTTAAGGAAGCTTAAGACCAACGAGTGTTATTTGAAGAGGTAATTAGAAAGGGAAGAGTCCTCTTAATTATGAATTTCATTACTTTTGTGCTAATGGGAAGATGTTTAAGAGTTGGTAAAGGAGTAGTAGAGGGTTGATTCTAAGTATTATAAAGTGATTTGTATTGTGGTGAGGCACGTTAAAGGCATGAAAAACTATTTGACATTGTGATCTTCAAAAGTCGAAATGAAGTGAGGGATAGGTATTGATGTGAAGGTTGAATAAAAGGATTTGGGAATCATGATTTATATTCTTAACGTGGTTATGTAAAGTGCCTAAGACTAGTCTATTGATCTTATTATTAGTTTTTCTTGCTCGAGTCACTACTATTGTCTCTATTTGGGTTTGGATTTGGTCTCATCCAATCATTCAGGTACGTGGTACTTAGTTGCTTGTTTATACTTGTTAAGACTTAGTAAATGAACTACACTAACTTATGTTGGGCCTAATTAAACTTAGTTATTGGTTATGCTTGAAATGATCACTCTAGTAGCCCATCATAACAGATCCCTAGACGAGTAACTGTTGATCATATATGAAGATTCCCTGATAGACTTATATATGGGACGATATAGCTAAAATGTTAGGTTTCAAGGACTCTGGTTTGGGCTTTAGGTGTAAAGGACTTAAAGGAAAACTTATATGTATATTTACCTATATATATGGATAAAGATCATGATATAGCGAGGTTATAAGTATTTCTTTGTTGTTTGCTAGCTTAAATACAAGATAATTAATGGATTGTTTGCTTTATATTTGATGTATTTGCATTTTATGCATGTGTTTGACTTGGTTTGGCATCTATGTGTACTTATGCATCACGTATTAGACTTGGGCTTATTCTTTTATTCTTCTTTAGGAATAGGGACTGATAAGAATCTTATTTATGAGGAGTCTTTTGTGGATGATATCTAAGAATATGAAGGCATCAAGTATTTATACTTTTATGATGATTAGAGCCGAGATAACCTATATACCATTGGAGTTATGTTATGTTTGGGCGAGTTATGCTGCATATTGAGGAGATAGACTCTTTTCTTGTTTTGTGGTTATGTGTCACCCTTTGGAGATTGTAGACTCCTAAATTTACATTTCATGATTACTTGTGGATTACAAGCTGGTAAACTCTTTGGAATATTGTAAGCCCCAAAGTTCAGCCAAGTAACCGTAGGATTGAGCTTAGAACCCAAGGTTTAGGGCAATCAGTTAAAAAATCCGATCAAACCCAAATTATAAATTATTGAGAAGAATATTAGTAAAAATGACCCCGTAAACATGAATTCAAGAGAATAAGTAATAAAATAGGAGACTATAAAATTTTCAAATTTTAAGCATAATAATTGCTAATTACCGAAAAGGCAAAAAGTGTAATATAATAACTAATAAATTAGTAGAGATAGATCATATGTATACTAAAAATTTTAGAATGACCAAAATAATATTTAGGAATGTTCACGTGTACCCTACATGTATTTACGTGTAGATAAAAATACGCGTAATTACTAAAATTGGTCGAAAACTAAGTAAATAATTAAAGAAAAATACAAAATAATTATAAAAAAATCAGAAAAAATCAGAAGAGGATAAGCTGATGCAAGATCAGGTCGTGGTCAAAAAAAGAAAAATTGACCAATAAAAATTGAACAACTTAAAAGCCAAAAATCAAGGAAATTGAACAAAATCTTGTCAAATTAATGCATAATAATTACAAAAATCGTCTATAAATAGCAAGAAAAATTCAGAAGCTCATTTGGATAGATACAAATCAGAGAAAATTAGAGAGAGTTGAAAATTCGAGAGAAAATTCAGAAAATAAAAAAAAAATAAGAAAAACAGTGCAGTTAGGGGTTTTAAAGGGAACCCACACCAAACAAGGAGCTGGGAGTGGACGGCCACCACCACCACCACACGGTGGTGGCAGTGCCCAGGCCGGCCGACAAGGCCACGGCGGCCCGCGGTGGCCGGAGCCACCTGGACCGGTGAGTCTAAATTCCAACCCGATTCTTGTATAATTTTGTAAAATTAGTTATTTTGCCCAGAAAATTATGAAACTTGTTATTCTGAGGTTTTATTGTATGTAATTTGTAGGAAAAATATTATTTTGATGAAATTATATCCTGTAATATATGGCCCCTAAGAAATCGTGCAAAACCGAGCACATTTCGGTTTAGAAATAAATGACCTTCGGAGTGTAGTTTCAAGCCCAAAATTTTTGTGTAGATTACTCAGATAATATAGAACAGTGCTATGAAGCCCTTTTTCAAAAATTAATTTTCGAAATTTTTAGATAATTTTTAGGTCATAAAATGAGGCATAAAATGGGTAATTTAAGATTAATTAAGTAGTTAAATTATTAATTACTGACTTAGTGAATAAGTAGATGTTTTAGGGTGTTAAGATCTGATGGAGTATGATACTTATAGCATTTAGGGTGTTAGATGTAATTATTAGGTTAATTATGTAATAAATGAGTAATAGGAAATAAATAGTTAATTTTGTAAATTAGGGAAATTTGGAGTAAAATCTGATTTAGGATGGACTTAGACATTTTGAAATAATAATTGGTGTTTAGAGATGGTAATTAGGGTAATAGAAATATTAGAAATACATTATGTGCATAATATGCAATAATGCATAATGTGTAATTTTTGAAAATATAATAAATAGAAAATATTATAATAAAAATTGGTATTTTGAGAATAATAAAAATGCACAATAAATCTGATAGGAAACTTGAATTTATGGAATTATATGAAAAATGTAAAAATTTATCACATTAGGAGTGAATTCGGTACACTAATATGGATTTAAGTGTACCGAGTAAAATAAACACTGACAAAGGGTAATGATGGTATTTAGGTTATCGGGAAATAATGTGATTAATTTCACATTATGGGTTGAAACTAATTTCTAGGGATGGAATATAAAACGCTACTTAAAAATCAAATTAAAAACCTGGTTTAGAAATCGATGCGAAAATCGAACCTGAACCTAACCCCAAACCTAGAATAATTGTAAAAGACTTAATACCTAGATAATTAGGCATATTAAACCTTAAACAAAACCTAACAATAAGCATTATAGGATAAAACGAACCTATAACAGTTATATGAAAAGCTGAAACCACGTTCGTGTTATAGGGATAACCGGCGATTGCCTGAGCAAATCGGACCTCGAGTGAGCGAACGAGGAGTCGAGGTAAGTTGGGATTAATACGATGCTGTATTTTGGAGACTTAAGATTATGCTTGGTTGTGCTTGTTAGATAGTTGAATGTATGTATGTGCTTGATTATGGGTGATGCTATGATTCTCTTTGTTGCTCTGGCACATATTGTATGAATTGTATGTAATGATTGATCACCCTAAACTGGACTTAATTAAATATACGACCAGTAATCATAATCGAACATGCATGGCAACCCGTTAGGGGATTTAGGACTCTCCGGCCAAATATCGACCCCTTCGGAAGGGATAGCGCAGGATTGCAAAATGGTCCCTTCTTCATCCTCAGTCGAACTAAGTGACAGGAGAGGAGGTCGCGGCGGGGGTGAAGACAGTGGTTCGAAGGTAGTCGTGGGAGGAGCAAGGTCTCCATTACACAAGCCTGGGTTTGGTCGTGAGCTGTTGCATTAATGATAACTCCTCAAACCGGATTAGAGCGGGCGCAATTTCTCTAATCTCACGACGGGCCGGACAACGTCGTGCGATGGCATTTGCTTGCACATGCATTGCATCTAATAAGTGATTGAAAACCTTGTTGTGTGTATGGTATAGTTTTAAGTCCTCCGTTTCCACTTACTGAGCTGTGGTTGCTCACATCCCTATAGACGTCGTGCAGGTGCTGGCTAAGAAGCGGATACCAATTACTCTGGAGCTAGCAACTGCTGGATCTTGGGGAGTGAGGAAAAGCATGTGAAGAATAAATATATATTTTTAAGGTTTAAGCTTTTACTTTAGAACTTTTCATTTTTGAATAATGTAATAACTAGGAAATATATTACGGAGAAATTTTGTAAACCTTAATTGTAATAGCTGTATTATAATATATATATATCTTTCTTCACTTTCTTAGAGAAATGATTTATATAAATTACAAACTGTTTCCTTCAAAGCGGGTTAGTCGTGGACGCCTTGTGTAGATCAGGTCTAAGATAGCGGTTGTAAGGCCAACTTCTATCTTAGGATGGTTTACACGGCGGGGGCTGTTACGACTCTGCCGCTTCGGGGTGTGACAAATATGATGTTAGTTTAATTTCAGGATTATAATGATTTGAGTAGATGATATTTCTCACTCTTTTTTGAGAATCTTTTATGTATGTGGTAATGTTCTTGTTAACAATAAATGTTTGTGGATATAGAAGCCTTAGCATATTTTTAGTTAGCAACAATGTGTGGTGGGTTGTAATTCCCATTTAGGGTCTCAAGGCATTACAATTTTGCTATGATAGAGGGAAAATAACTTGAATATTATGGTAAAGTTGTTGTGAAATCCCTAATTGTTAAGTGAGAAATCTTTTTGAGGATGAAAATTCTAAAAGACTTTGTTACTGATTTATGCATTTCAATTGAAGGATTGCTTGAATTTTTCTTTAAGGCAACTGTAAGGGTTTAAGATATTTGTAATCCTAAACCAATCGCTTTATGATAAATATTGGTTTTGTTAAAAGACACATCTAAGTGTCTTTATGGTATTATTTAGATTAGAATGGTATTGATTTGGGAGTCTTGATTATAATGAAAAAATAATGAAATAAGAGAAATTAGAACTAAGTTAGAGAAGCTCTACGCTGCATTCATACAACATGTACAAGGATGAATCATGTGATTGCAAGGGTATACACACTATTTGCACAATGTAAGCGATGTGTAAGGTGAATACACGGCATATAGTATATGCCAGTGTTGTGAAAGTTGTTGTACATGATATGTATGGGGTTATTCTAACCATATTTCGTTTTATTGAATAAATTATTTTCCATTTCCTTGTTTTAGATAATGATGATTCATAATTTTAAAATTATTTTGAGGATTGAAGGGTAATTAAGAACTTCAATGAGATCCTATTTTATATCATTGGGATTTAATTAGAAGAAGGATTAGCTAAACATAGGATAATTGAATTGCTGTATGAAAATATATAAGTTATATTTTGTGTACTCCAAGCATTGACGCTGAATCGATTACTAGCCTAATTGATTACTATTCTACTAAACCGGGTATATGTTTATCTTGTGTATCGAATGTGCTTGATAGGATTAGAAATGAAATGAACATAATAGTTATTTGGCTATTAATAACTTGCTTGTTACTTGTGCACAACTTGACCTAGTGATGTTTTTTTAATAGTCACCCCTATGATCCTTGAGCGATATTACCCCTAATGAAGTCGTGCTTGGAAATGATTTGAGGTGGATTTGGAAATACAAGACTACGAGATGGTAAACCTGTATTAGTTTAAGAAGATGCCAAAATCGTATGACAGTGAACTTGCACTAATAGAAATTGAGAGTTTGGGGAGATATCGGACTATATGATGGTGACCTATGTTGGTAGTGATGGTGATCTTAAGGAAGGTATCGAAACCATGGGATGATGAACTTATACTGGTAGAGAGTGTGTGTAAGCCCCACAACCAGTCCCTCAAGATTTTGATTGGCTGAAAGATCCGATCAAGCCTAAATTATAAAATAAAGTTAGAAATATTAGTAAAATGATCTCATAAGTTTGAATTTAAGAAAAAAAGTAATAAAATAAAATACAATAAAAATTCCAAATTTCAAGTATATAACTCGTCATTTATTGAAAATGCGTAAAATGCATTTCGATAATTAACGAATTGCTAGAGATAAATTATATGTATACTAAAAATCATAAAATGACCTAAATAATATTTAGGAATATTTATTTGTACTATATATGAATTTACATGTAAGTATAAATATGCGTAATTACTTAAAATACTCGAAATGTGCTAAAATAATACTAAATACTTAAAGAAAATTCATAATTAATTAAGGAAAAAAATAAGAAAAAATTCGGCCAATTAAATTAAGACAACACAAAAGCCAAAAATTAAGGGATAAAGCAATTGTCTTGTCTAATTTAATGTACAATAATTACCCTAAAACTCTATAAATAGCAAGAAAAATTCAAAAGCTCATTTGGACAGTTAGAAATCAGAGAAAATTAGGGAGAGACGAAAATTAAGAGAAAAATTTGAGTTAAAAAAAAATAGGAAAAACTGTGCAATTAAGACCTTTAGAGGGATCCCACACCAGACGAGTAGCTAGGAGTGGACGGCCACCACCACCATATGGTGGTTGCAGCGCCCAGACCGGCCGACAAGGCCACGGTGGCCGGCGGTGGCGGGAGCTACCTAGATCGGTGAGTCCGATTTCCAGCCCGATTCTTGTGTAATTTTGTAAAAATAGTAAATATTATTAGAAAATTATGAATTTTGTTATTCTATAATATTTTTGTATGTAGTTTTTAGGAAAAATATTATTTTGATGAAAATATGTCCTGTAATATATGGTCCTTAAGAAATCGTGCAAAACCGAGCATATTTCAGTTTAGAAATAAATGACCTTAGGATTGTAGTTTCGAGCCCAAAATTTTTTTGTAGATTACTTAGATGAATAGAATAGTGCTATGAAGCCCGTTTTCAAAAATTAATTTTCGAAATTTTTAGATAATTTTTAGGCCTTAAAATGAGACATAAAATGGGTAAATTAGAGTTAATAAAGTAATTAAATGGTTAATTACTGATTTAGTGAATAAGTACATGTTTTAGGATGTTGAAATCTGATGGAGTATGATAATTGTAGCATTTAGGGTGTTAGATGTAATTATTAGGTTAATTATGTAGTAAATAAGTAATATGGAAAAATAGTACATTTTAAGTTAATTTTGTAAATTAAGGTAATTAGTAGTGAAATCTGATTTAGGATGAATTTAGATATTTTGAAATGATAATTGATAATGGGAGATAGTACTTAGAGTAATAGAAATATTAGATGTGTATTATGTACATAATAAGTAATAGTACATAATACACAATTATTAAAAATATAATAAAACGAAAATATTATAATAAAAATTGATATTATGATAATAATAAAAATGTACAATGAATCTAATAGGAAACTTGAATTAATGTAATTAGATGAAAAATGTAAAAATTTCTTACATTAGGAGTAAATTCGGTACACTAATAAGGATATAAGTATACCGGGTAGAATAAAATACGAATCAAAGGTAATGATAATATTTAGGAGATCGGGAAGTAATGTGATTAATTTCACATTATAAGTTGAAACGAATTTCTAGGGTTCAAGTATAAAACAATACTTAGGAATCGAATTAGAACCTAATTTAGAAATCGATGCGGAAACCGAACCCGAACCTAATCCCAAACCTAGAATAATTGTAAAAGACTTAAAACGTAGATAATTAGGCATATTAAACCCTAAACAAAACAAAACATAACAATAAGCGCTATAGGATAAAATGAACCTATAATAGTCATATGAAAAACTGAAACCACGTTTGTATTATAAGGATGATCGGCGATGACCTGAGCAAGTCGGATCTCGAGTGAGTGAGCGAGGAGTCAAGGTAAGTTGGGATTAATACGATACTGTATTTTGGAGGCTTAAGATTATGCTTAGTTGTGTTTGTTAAATAATTGGTTGTGTGCATATGCTTGATTAGGAGTGATGCTATGATTATGTTTGTTGTTTTGGCATGTATTGTATGATTTGTATGAAATGAATGATCACCCTAAACTGGACTTAATGAAACATACGACTTGTAATCATAATCGGACTTACATGGCAACCCATTAGGGGAACTTAGGACTCTCCGGCCAAATATCAACCCCTTCGAAAGAGATAGTGTAGGATTGTATAATGGTTCCTTCTTCATCCTCAGTCGAACTAAGTGATAGGAGAGGAGGTCACAGCGAAGGTGAATACAGTGGTTCGAAGGTAGTCGCGGGAGGAGCAAGGTCTCCATTACACAAGCCTTGATTTGGTCGTGAGCTGTTGCATTAATGGTAACTCCTTAACCCGGATTAGAGCGGGCGCAATTTCTCTAATCTCACGACGGGCCGGACAACATCGTACGATGGCATTTACTTAAACATGCATTACACTTAATAAGTTAATTGATAACCTTGTTGTGTTTATAGTATAGTTTTAAGTCCTCCATCCTAACTTACTGAGTTGTGGTTGCTCGCATCCCTATAGACGTTATGCAAGTGCTGGCTAAGAAGCGGCAAATAACTACTCTGAAGCTAACAACTGCTAGATCCTAAGGAGTGAGGAAAAACATTGAAGAATAAACATGTATTTTTAAGGTCTAGGTTTTTATTTTAGAATTATTTTTCATTTCTGAATAATGTAATAATTAGGAAATATATTACGGAGAATTATTGTAAACTTTAATTGCAATAACTGAATTATAGTGTATATATATATCTTCTCACTTTCTTAGGTAAATAATTTATTTAAATTACAAACTATTTACTTCAAAGCGAGTTAGTCGTGGACGCCTTGTGTAAATCAGGTCTAAGATAGCGGTTGTAAGGCTAACTTCTATCTTAGGATAGTTTACACGACAGGGCTGTTATGACTCTACCACTTCGGGGCGTGACAGTGTGATGCTAAGAAACTATTTGGTTCTTAAGAGGTGAACTAGTGGTAGTAGTTGGTTAAGGCCATTGATGGCATTTTCATATTAAGAGCTTGTAACTAGTATCATAAGTATCCCTTTATTGTGTGTGAACTTAAAATTATAATATTAATTTGCATTATGTGCGTGTTTGTGTTTGAACAACATAGTTGCTCGTCATTTACACGTGTTTATGATTTTACGTATTAGGTACTAGCTCATTCTTCTATTTCTTTTTTAGCTGTAGAGATTTATGAGGAACTAGTTATCTATAAGACCCCATTAATGCTTACTATTATTTAGTTTGGGGATTTAGAGAAGTTAAACTTAGAACTTTATTAAGGATTCCATTTGAAATCAAGTGTTATTCAGAATCTAGGTGGCATATAGCTTCATTCTCAAGTTTTACCAAGTGTTTGGAACATTTTAAGTAAGTTTTATTGCATCATCCCTCTTGTTTTATAAGATTATGAGGTGTTATTGAATTTGGAGCAAAAATGGGTGATTTGAGCTGTTGTTAAGTCAAAATTTGTGGTTTAAATGGAGTAAAAATGTATTATGATGATGGGTTAGTGAGTAATCAAAATGTTTTTGAAGTGGGATTGAAGAAAATTTTAATTTGAATTGGTTTTGGGGAATGAATTCGAAGTTGTTGCTGTTCTGGTTCGAATCATAGGGCTGGTTCTAGCAAAACCATAGGACTAGTTGTAACCAATCTTGTGGTCATAGAAAGTTGTTAGGAACTAGTCAATTGGTTCCCTAAATCATGCAGCTAATACACGCTAGAAAGCTAAACTAAGTTTTCTTCCGTTTCTTTTTCTTTGACCAACTTCCTTGTATTCTAACATATTCCTTAAAGCATATTTTTGGTACTCTAAAACTATTTTTGAACATTTTAAGTGTTATAATTATTTATAAACATATTTTACAAAAAACAAACTTCATTTGAAACTTCCTTCCTTTCTTACTTTTAGAAACTTATTTGAAGTGTCTTGATTACTCCTCTCTTAAGCCAAGATTTGTTATTTATCCCTTACTCAACTATAATTGCTCTCAGAAATCTAATATAGCATAAGAATTTAGCAAATCCCTAAAAGTGGATATTCAGGATGAGATTGATTTATTTAAGATAATTGATCGAATTTAATTAACTAGTGGTAAGTGAAGGATGCTTAAGACCAATGAGTGTTATTTGAAGAGGTAATTAGAGAGGGAAGAGTCCTCTTAATTATGAATTTCATTACTTATGTACTAATGTGAGGATGTTTAAGAGTTGGTAAAGGAGTAGTAAAGGGTTGATTCTAAGTATTATAAAGTGATTCGTATTGTGGTGAGGCACGTTAAAGGCATGAAAAACTATTCGACATTGCGATCTTCAAAAGTCTAAATGAAGTGGGGGATAGGTATTGATGTGAAGGTTGAATAAAAGGATTTGGGAATCATGATTTATATTCTTAACATGGTTATGTAAAGTGCCTAAGACTAGTCTATTGATCTTATTATCAGGTTTTCTTGCTCAAGTCATCATTATTGTCTCTATTTGGGTTTAGATTTGGTCTCATCCGGCTGTTTAGGTACGTAGTGCTTGGTTGCTTGTTTATGCTTGTTAAGACTTAGTAAATGAACTAAACTAACTTATGTTAGGCCTAATTAAACTTGGTTATTGGTTATGCTTGAAATGATCGCTCTAGTAGCCTATAATAACAGATCCCTGAATGAGTAACTGCTAATTATATATAAAGATTCTCTAGTAGACTTGTATATGGGATGATATAGCTAGAATGTTAGGTTTCAAGGACTCTGGTTTGGGCTTTAGGTGTAAAGGATTTAAAGGAAAACTTATATATATATCTACCTATATATGTGGATAAAGATCATGGTGTGGCGAGGTTATAAGTATTTCTTTGTTGTTTGCTAGCTTAAATAAAAGATAATTAATGCACTGTTTGCTTTATATTTGATGTATTTGCATTTTATGCATGTGTTTGACTTAGTTTGGCATCTATGTGTACTTATGCATCACGTACTAGACTTGGGCTTATTCTTTTATTCTTTTTCAGGAATAGGGACTGATAAGAATCTTATTTTTCAGGAACCTTTTATGGATGATATCTAAGAATAGGAAGGCATAAGTATTTATACTTTTATGATGATTAGAGCTGAGATGACCTATATACCATTGGAGTTATGTTATGTTTAGGCAAGTTATGTTGCATATTGGGGAGATAGACTCTTTTCTCGTTTTGTGGTTGTGTGTCACCCTTTGGAGATTGTAGACTCCTAAATTTACATTTTATGATTACTTGTGGATTATGAGCTGGTAAACTCTTTGGAATATTATGTTAGTTTAATTTCAGGATTATAATGATTTCAGTGGATGATATTTCTCACTCCTTTTTGAGAATCTTTTATGTATGTGGTAGTGTTCATGTTAACAATAAATGTTTGTGAATATAGAAGCCTTAGCATATTTTTAGTTAGCAACAATGTGTGGTGGGTTGTAATTCCCATTTAGGATATTGAGGCGTTACAATTTTGCTATGATAGAAGGAGAATAGCTTGAATATTATGGTAGTGTTGTTGTGAAATCCCTAATTATTATCTTAGCAAATTTTTATTTTATATCTTTAGACTCAATAATATGTGATACTTCCATATCATTATCAGCAATTTCATTGAGATACTATGTAGATTGAATTCATTTGTGGATAATCATTACATGTGGTGGATATTTAGTATATTGATAGAGATTTTAGATAGTCAAAATGTATGACATGTCATTAGATGACTAATGATAGATGGTGAGTTGTGATCATTTGAGTTTGAAGCATTATAGTTTAACATCTCTAGATTGTCTTAATAATAAAAGTATGAAAGAAGATAGAAACAGGGCTTGACTTCTTGACAAATTATTCAATAAGAATAATATGCGATGCAAAAAATGATGAGTAGTGTAAACAAGTAGAAATTCAAATGTCTATACATAGAAATAGATACACACACGTATGATTTCAACCATTCATGTACAAATATTGAAATTGTATTCAAACATGCACAAGGAAGCACACATGTTCTCACTTGGCAAATCATTCTATGACTATAGCAAATTCTAACCCTTTACAATGATGTTTAGCTAATTTAGGTAATTGAGAGAAACACAATGATTCATCATACTCGATAGGATGTCTCAGTTTGGTGCAACCATGACAAATGGAATATGTTAAAATGTGTATGTGTGTGTGTGTGTGTGTTTTTTTTTTTTCCCTTTATTGAGGAGAATATATGTTAAAATGTCTGTAAAAGGATTTAGATGATCGAGGAAACATAATTCACCATCCTCATCAACGTTTAATAAATGATTAGATTTTGACCATTGAAATATTTGGCTTATAAAATGTGTTCAGCAGAATGAATAATCTAGTCTAGAGTAATGTCAATATTATGTGCAATAGATGCTTTAGAGTACATGTTAGAGTTCATAAAATAATATTTATCTTTTAAAAAATTGATTTGCATACTTTCCAAAGAAAAAGATACATGAAAAGTTAAAAAGTGCATACCTTATTAATGAAAAATGCAATCTATACAACTAGTTTTGCTTCCATTTACCAATATGCATTTCGTTGTATGTATTTTATACGATATAAAAATAACCTGTATATCATTTGAGGAAACAGATCATGGCGCTTTTCAAGTAGCTTTATAGGATAAAATAGAGGAATTGAAAATGAGGTTTGACTTGAATACAAGATGACTAATGTTCCCTGATCTTATAATCCTTAGTACATTTTTTTTTTTTTTTCCCAAGGAAAATCACACGAATATTATAAGCGCAAATTCATATAAGTTTGGTTGAAGTAGCAAACTTAATATCACTATCAGAATTTTCATTTGCTTTTTTTCTTATTTATACATAATTTGAAGTTACTAAATATCAATACCAAATTAAAATTTTGTTTATCAAATTTACCATTTAATCTTTTATTTTTTACATTTGTATTAGTTGATCAACAACCGTTTGCTAGTTGTCACATTATCCTTCTACAGATAAAAAAACTACTAAATTTAATAAGTAAAAATTTGATTAAATATGATATTTAACAAATTTAAACTTCTAATAAATTTAGATAGTGATTTCAACATTATTCCTATTATTAATAACTGAATGCGATGATAAGTAGAGACAGATGCAACTCAATTTGGTTTAGATTTTCATTTGAACCGAATCATATCAACATTATTATGAAGTTCAACTTGATTAATTATTCAAGCATTTCAAGCTTAAACTTGACTATCCTGTTATTAATAGAACTCAAGGAGCCTGTAAGTAAGGATGATTCGATACCCCTAACCCTCGATTGCTGGAACGCTTTTGCGTGGTCCACCGGTGATAACAGTGTGGTGATTATTTCTTCATTTGCTGCAATAATTGTTGCTAAGTAATGTACTAAACAACATTTATTATGAAAGAAAAACTTCACGCGATAGTGGGGACAACGATAACGTACAAGACGCCCACAAGCAAGAAATTAATTTCTTCTGAACAACTACAAGAATGGAAGAGGAAATACATATCCAAAACGAAATCAACTAATAGCATTACTCATGCAAGTAGTGAGAACACTTTCTTCCCCCAACAAACACAGCTTTGAAGAAGAAAAAAAGGAAGAGTTAGAAGACTTTCTATTTAGGATACAAACGCTCTACTCACCGAGCTACAGGTGCTTTGGTTAGTACAAGCTTTATGATCATTACAGAAAATGGACCAGTCAATTAGGAGGGTATCAGGAAAATTGTAAGAAAATTTATACCCAGTAATGTCTATTAATTACAACATTTCAAAACCTACCGTTTGTGTCAACTATCAAACTACTGTTAGACGATGTAAGCAACTTCTCACTTCTCAGTGAGCCACCCCACCATTGCACAAGGTGACTAAATCCATTAAGGTTGAATACAGCACATCTAGCGATAAAGGACCCAAGAACTTCCTATATTCAGTTGGACCATCAGAGAAATCCATATGGAGTTTTCCCTCATTGGAGAAACCGTCATCCACTACCAGCCACCACGAGATGCAACCATTACTGTCTTCTGGATTCACCTGTGCTACCAGACTCAGTGTTTCACCCTGTTCCAACTCGAAGGACAAGCACAGGAAGTCACGGGTTGCCTTTATCCCAACCAAAAGTGCCTCCTCATGGAGCCACCATATAACTTGGCTGGCAACCTGTTTCAAATCCAAGATCAGGTCAATCATATAAGAAAATTTACGTACTGTTAGAACAGGAGAAGCAGTCATGTAAATGACAACACAAAATGGGGCCTTAAGCTTTGAAATTTTTCCAAATACTTAATTGCCCTCGGATTTTAAATTCATGCAGTCCATACTTCTGAAGCTCAGCTCCATTTGACAATTCTTTAAAAAAGCAAGATGTGGTGAAAAGGAATTTTTGTTTTTTTTTCTCCCATGTTTCTTTAGTGATTCCAAGCACTAAAACAATCTCACTGCACAATGCAATGATATAAGGCAGTGCATTGAAAGAGAATTTTGAGCCCTGCAATAGCAGGAATAATTTAACCCCAAAAGACTATAAAAGCATTGAAACATGAACCACAAACAGCATCCATCCCTAACCAAAGGCATGCAAGGAGACCTCAAACGGTAAAATTATTTCCTAAAGCATGATGTAAATGATTTAAAACAAATTACCGATACCCACCTGTTGCAGAATGATTCCTGCAAGATCTGCCAAGTCACAATCATATCTATTCATTGAAGAAATGTCCTCTGAAGTCCCCTTGAACAGGCCAACCACATTCGGGCTGCCCTCACCTTCAATTTTTATGCTGTCATCAATAACAATTACCTTTGTTCGAAACTGCGATTTGAACTTTAAGTGATTTGTATCTGGTGATTGTAGTTGGCAGCCCGCATAAAGAATAGACTCAGGAACTCTCATAAAAAGTGTCCAAGAAGATGTCCGAGAGTGCCATGCTGGATGAGATGTCAAATGGAGATATGGGACCCTGCAAACCTATCAAATTGGGTGGGGAAGGGAAGCAGGACAAAGCATTTAATTAGAGAACAAGCTCAATCCATCCATCTTGTAATAAGCAACATAACGACCAAAACAGTTTAATAGATACATACCACGTTCTCCAGCTCCTTAAGAACTTTATTTGCAAATATTCTATGAGCAAGAGACATACAGAAATGACCAAGAAGACTCGAGCCATCTCCTGCTGCTTGACCAGATACTTGAGTCGAGGCATTCATAAGCTTATTTTTAGATCTTATGAAGAGATAGTTGTGAAAAATCTGTTGAAGATAAATTTCATAACTCACGTGATCAGGAATATTCCTTTTTATGAAGTCATATTTTGTGTCTCCCATTTTAATGCCATCAAAAGACTCCACGGATACTAAATTACTGTCTCCAGCAGCTTCACTGGACCGATCATCTTGACCAGATGGGACAAGAGATATGAATGCAGATGCCCCTGGACCTATGCTTAGCTGTAGATAATTCTCATGGATTCCAGTCACGTTTACCCCCAAGGTTGAGATGAATGCCTCGCGATTTACTAAATCAAATACCTGATTCAATCCAAAGAAGAAGAAGAAGAAACAGATGAACAAGGACCCACAATGTACCATATATAATTGAAGGTAATAGGAAAAAAGTAGTACCTGCTCATAAAATATTGCCGAGTGCACACAACGAAGAATTGAATGCATTTTTCTAACGCTTTCATCATCACCCGTTGATTCAGCGTCACTCCCTTTTTCGGGTTTCTCATCTTTTACACTGCTTTCTTCCCTCATCTTAATATACAATTGATCACCAACAAAACCAAATCGCAGCATGCGACAAGATTGAGGGGGTATGCTTATTGCCAACATACCAGCTGAATCATGTTCCACACGTACAGTGGAGAAAGAAGATGGACGAATGACGGTTGTTAAATCAGGTAAGGAATTATCCAGCATGTCAATAGTAAAGCCTTCATTGCCCGGAATAGAGGTTGCAACACGCTGCCGTTTAACTTTCCAATTCTGCTGCAGTCTATATAATGGTCATTTTACAAAATGAATAACTCTTTTTCTTTTACTTATATTTTTCTAGGAAAGCCCTTGTTGAAATTACTTCCACAGAAAAGTCAATCAACTAATAAAATATAACCAGCAAGCAAGAGATTCCTCAAGCAAGTTCAAGAGAGAGCAAAGCTTCCATCACTCCATACCAAAATTAATCTCAACAAAAGATATGGGCAAGGTCTCATGGTTGGTCTCACTAAGTTGAACTTCAGGGATAAAAAGTATTCTCACAAGAAAAAAACACTCGACAAATTTTTGTGTTCCATGTTTTTTTGGGTAATAAAAAGCCTTCAGGTAATTTTTGTTTCCTGTTCAATATTACGATCTGATACATTAAAACTATATCACATGGTGTTTAGATACTAGAGTTGAATAGGGGTCGGAGTCTCTTTTTTGTACACTCCTTTTGTACATTTCTGAGTAATGAAATTATCTTATTTAACCAAAAAATAAATAAAACTATATCACATAGTCCATTTTTCTCTCTCCCAAAAATAATAGATATTTTGTTCTGGGCTTCATTCCTTTTTCTTGAATGAAATATTAGATGTCTCACTTTGTTGTCCTCTAAGCCATCTCAGCAATAACAGGAACATCAGGCAATGAAGAAAACATCTTTTTCCATCAGTTTCTTATTCGCTCCCAACACTTTCTTAACACTGTCACTAACAAATTTTACCTTTACTTTTGTCTAGATCTCAAAGTTGTGAAAGAAAGAATGAGTCTTACTCATAGAAGAAAGAAATGGAGCCTTCAAGTCAGGCACGAGATATGGAATTGAATTCAGGTTTTACCATGTCGGTTGCTTCATGAGTGTGTGTGTGTGTGTTTGACTCGAATATATATATATATATTGTTGGTAACTCATTTGAGTTGTAGTACTGTTTATTCTTTTTTTCTTTTGGTTGCGAGGCTTTACTCCAATAGCTGTGCATGCATGATGTAAATGGATATGACCGTGATTCTGTATATATGCATCAGGGTACTCTAATTCACCAGAATGGGTATTCACAATAGGAAAAGCAGGAATCGTACCCAGAAGTTTTCTCGTTCTGTTATAGATCCAATTAAGTGCACACGATGAACAAAAAGACAACTATTTGAAACAAGAAGTTTCTGAGAAGAGCTTGACCAAAAATAGCAGGGGAAAAAAAAATGACACACTTGATGACTGTCAACACAATAACATATTGAGTTGTTTGAAAGAGTTCCATGGATGCATCTGTATCAAACATTAAGAAATTCATTCTTGTTTGTCGCAATAGATTGATATAGGGAACTAAAAAAGACTCCGAAACAAAGCAGATTAGAAGCTAATAGAAAAAAATGAGTTTTGCTCTATTAGCCAGATTCCTCATTATTATTGGAAGGGAATGCCAAGGGACAGCGAAATTGAGACAGTGAATGTTCGTCCACATTCCTTTGAGCATTAGTCATTTTTCTCCATAGACAGAGAAACCAACATTTTGAATTTTCCCTAGTCATGTTCTGCAGATTAAAATTACTAAAATGAAGTCACTCATTCTTCTCAAACTTTTCCTCCTACCCTTATTTCTTCACCATAGATGTTATTTTTTGTGAACAATAGCGTGTTTTGAGGACCAATATGCAATGGTCAATTTTATGGGCACATTGGGGATGAAGGTTTCTGGATTACATTTAGAACCATCTTCAAGAACAGGGCTAAAGTTCAGATTTTTGGACAGAACAGGAATTCATTCAACAGTTTGGCAAGCAGAGATTGCAAGGGGTTTGTCATTAAAGATCGAGAGATTAACAATGAGAAATCTTTCGGCACTAGTAGTTTTGGTTAAAATTTTGGAGGATGAGGGAAGGAAAATACCACTTTGCTATCTGTTACCACCCATTTCTTCACTTTTTTGTTGATGAAACCAAGTTGAAAATGTTTCGAGATTGATTATTTCAGTTCAATCATGTCTATAATATGTACGAGGATCAACACTGGATGTTAATAGAGAGATCATACCAAAAGGGTTAGTTCTTGTTTCCAGTAAAAGCCAAGTCAACAAATGCTCGGTGACTTGGCATAAGAACCCTTTCGGAACTAGTTTTGGTTAAATAATTGAAGGATGAGTGAAGGAAAATACCACTTTGTTATCTGCTCCCACCCATTTCTCGACTTTTCTATTGACAAAATCAACTTATAAAAGTTTTCAAGACGGAACGTTCAGATGAATCACATATATAATATGTATAAGGGTCAATGCTGGATGTGAATAGAGAGATGATGCCACAAGGAATGGTTTCTGTTACCAATAAAGGCCAAGTCAACTTATATTTGGTGGTTTCCTTACATGCCATGGTGATTTTGGCGAATTCTCCATTTCATGAAGTTCTAGGGCTATATTTATCAATTCTTAAATTTAAGAAGCAGCATCAAGTATGACATTTACTAAAGGATTCACCACAGATAGGATAACTTTTAACAGGTGGTTTGACTTAGAGTCACTTTTTTGGGATTTCATGTTTTTTTTTATCCTCAACTCCAAACTTAATTGGCTACTAAGTCGTACACGCAATCTCTAGCACAATCATAGGTACAGTTTCGGTTTTTTTTCACCCCTCTATTTTTCGATTCATAGGTATGTATTTTGGTATGCTTAGCAATGCTCTAATTAGCATATAATGATTGATGGTGTAAATTTCTTGAAATCATCTTGATCTTAAATTTTCCGAGATACAGCACAATTAACCAAAAAATGCATTAAGGAATTATATGTTTGTAAAATTTTCGGGCACTTTTTTAAGCATTAAAACTACCCTAATCCTCATAAATACAAATAACTAATATCCATTATTAAATTTATTTTTTGAGTTATTCCTTGAGGTAAAGCTGCATACTGAAGGATATTTCATAAGCACTACTTTAGCACTTAAGTTTCTACTTAAGATTGAATAACGGTCCATCAAAAACTATCTCAACCAAATCGATTCACATATCTGAAAGAGAAAGAAGAACCTTGATTGCATTCTTTACCCACTATCCAACAAGGTCATATTTCAATGTTACCAAAATACTTCTTTAAATATCATAAGTCTCTGATCTCACAACTTTTTCTTTAATAATTTCTTTCAACATATTTTGACACAAGATTCTTCAAAGCCATAATTTCTTTCCACAATTGAAAAAGAACCGGTCAAATAGTTTTGGAATATCATCATAAACCAATAGCACAAAGTCTATGATATCAGATGTGATATATGAAACAACAGAATTTGTCTTCACTTTACCCAAAAAGACAATAGGATTTATATATCTATTGCGATGGATAGCTCAATCTCACAAGTCATTTGCTATGTATTTCTGACCTCAAATTTCAGTGTAACAATCATCACCGTTAATTCAACACTACATTTAGGAAAAGACTTATTACTCATTAAATTATGCATTCAAGGTCTCACTAGCACAGGAACACTTTAGAGCTAGCTATCTCACATCCTTCTCTTGCACTATCTTTATTCTTGTATGATATTAGACAAACATTTTCTAGTCCATCGTCCGTACTTTTCCTTGAACCAAGAACAATTCTAACCCAAAACTAGTCCATCTTCCTTACTTTTCTGCAAAACAACAACAATTCTAACCAATCTTCTACTGGAACTATTATGCAACAGCTTCATAATTAAACTTTAGCTTGTCTTCAAACATTAATATGAGATTTAATGACGATCTATGAATTATTTATTAGAGAACAACATGAACGATGGATAGGTTTGTCATGAGGAGCACACCTAATGAGAGCGCCATAAAATCTTGCTTCTCTTGTGACCTGCTGCTCCAAGGCCTTGGCAGAAGTCTTAAAATATTTACCAAGATGCTGCATCTCAGAAAGGAAAAGAATCAATATCAGTAAAGAAATACAGCAAAACAGAAGTTACGCAAACATCAATTGCTACTCTAAACAAATTGTAAATCATGCTGGCTAGTTAACAAGAGACAAAAGGCAAATCATCCATTATGATAATTACAAGAAAAAAAGACCAACAGTACCCGGAAACACTGTAGCTTGGTTGCTGCAGACACAGCTAGATCGGACAAAACTTCATTGGGCAATGGCTTAGGCTTCGTAACACTGGCAACAGTAACAGCATCATTTGCTTCCACCTGTGCAATACACATTACAAAAATTTAATCAACACTAATTCCTCCAAGGAAGATAATCATTCTCTTCATATGGACACTTTTATGGAACTTAATCATGTCAGATAAAACTATAACATGTTGGACAAATCAAACGCGATATTATCATTTTTTTTTTTCAATTTTTTCAGCTAAGTATCAAGTCAAAAAGAAGAAGAAGAAGAAGAAGAAGAAGAGCTGCAAGTATCAAACAGGACTGATAGAGGGGAAAAAAATGTACATATAGAACTAATTTGAGGTTAGGTTAAGCATCATTCTACTATTATCTTTAAACCAAAGAAAACTGCAAGAAAGAACAACCTCCAATTTGATAAACGACTTCCATAAGGGATTTGCCTCCTTGATTAACCTTATTTCATGTCTAATTACGCCGTATCTTCCCATACTTCCATATCAAATGTACTTTGTATCCTCCCTCATTTACTTCCATATCATATTTATTAACCATAGAAACTCCACATCTCGCTTGCTGGATCATCTTATAAAGACAAGTTCCAATTAATCTTTATTGCTGATACACTGTCTTTTTTCTAATATAACTATTTTTTTTTTTTAATCAGCACAACAAAAGCTAATTTTTGTCAATCCCCAAACTGGCAGCTCCCTCAATATTCATGCTTAAGTGCCAGCACTGCATCCATAAAGCATTCTTGGTCTCATAGCTATCACCATAAAATTGAAAAGGCCAAAGATTTAAACAAAATAAACTCTTTACAATGGGGAAAAAAAAGAAAAAGAAACAGGAAATTATATATACATATATACACACATATATATGAAAAGGTCTCCAAGGCGCTATATTGGACCCAACTGCTGGAGTAATTCTGCTTCCAAGAAAAAGATAAAATCTTAATAGCAATCCTCAATATAACACTAGAATAGGAATTCATATGAGGTGTCGTTGTTAGAAGAAACATGTTTTCCATACCTTTGTAATAGAAAATACATTGGTTAGTGAAACACAATTTTCATTAATGTAGATACATCCTATGAGTAGCAACAGAATGTTTCCATTTTCTCGAAAAGGAAAATTCACTTCTCAGTCACTATCAATATGAACATTAAATATAGCCAGCCAGTTCCTCAAGATTCGCCCTTTTCTTTTGAGCAATTCCCCTTCTTTCTATGTATCTCATTAGATGAACATTTCTTCTAAGCTTATACTGTAGCCTATATGTCGTCTGGAAGCTGCTTCAAGAATCCAACAAGTAACAATCACAATGCCAGGGACATTATAAATAGCACCTGCTACTCTTATTTTTCACTTTTTTAATATAAGCTTTATATTCTCTCAGTCTACAGCATCAACAGTAAGTTCCAATACAGGCCGCCAAAACCCATCTTCTACCAATGACCAGTAATACGTAGAACAACCTTTTCACTTAATTTCGTAATATTTAGCACCAACAAATAAAACAGGTAAAAACAACGTTGAAAAAGAAGCAAAAAGCTGTATTCTCCAGGACAGAATCACACGCTTAGACCGCAAAGCTTTTAAGATACAATACAAATCAAACACAAAAGCAAAAATTTTTTAATTAAATAGGCAAACAGATTGAAAAATAACTCAATTTGACTGCAACAACGAACCGTGTTAATCAGATCGATAATCACGGATAGCTCTTGATGAGCAAACTGTAAGTTCTCGACCATGCTCTGCCACTGCCAAGGGGTCGAGCTCTCTTTCGCACTTTTCTTCTGCTTTTTCTTATCATCTTTCTCTACGGCCCACGCAAAATCGATTCGCCGTATTAAAGAGAGCCGCTTCTCATCATATTCTACATCACTACATATGCAGTACAAAATATGAATAGATTAAAACAAAATTTTAGATAAAATATAGAAGATCGCCGATAATTGTATACTTCATCTCGAATGACAATTCCTGAGACGACTGCTCGAACGCTATACACGATACGTCTCATTCGGATACGATATGAGTGGACATATAGTGGCACTGAATCGATTTTACGGTTCCTAAGCCTACTTTAGCAATTCAATTTCCGATCAATAATTACGTCATTTTCTCGCGAAACACACATGAGTTAGAAGAAAAAATGAGAGGGACAGAGACAGAGAGCGTACGGAGGGAAACGCTCGGCGCCATGCTCCTCGATGTATTCGAGACGCTTGACAGGAAGCTTATCGATGGAGACTTGAAGTTTCCCGTCCATTTTCTCTTCGAGAGATTTTCCCGGAAAATGGAAATTCGTAAACGGAGCCCTAGGGCTCGTACTGACTTGGGGACCGGCGAGTGAAGTTCATGAGTAGACGTTAATATCTGACGGACAGAGGAAGAGATGTCTTACGTTAGGACAGGGGTTTTCCTTTTTCTTTTAATAATTTAAGGTTATGGACTAAGGAGGTCGATATGCAACTTCATTACAAGTCGGACACATCGGTTTGCAATTATAAGTTTATGGCAATCCATTTTATAAAATTAAATGAAAAGTTGTTTGGAAAAGAAAAAATAAAATTGTAATAAGTATTAAATATGACAGTTCACTATAATCTATGATCCAATAATTTTACCAAACTATATAAAATTTATTAGATGATAAATTTGACATGTATATATGTACTATTGTTAGTACAACATTACGGCTTAAGATTTCAAGCCCAAGCTCAACCTATGTCCTACTTATTTAAAGAACAACAAGAAGTGCATTGGATAAATATGTTAACAAATCACATCTTCAGATCTGGTGATGGTGTATATCACGAGAATGATTCCTAAGTAAACTCTTGATGGTTCATCGGCCGTGTATGATGGTAGACCTGTAAAAAACTTCTTATGGCATAGCTAGTAAGGGCCCTATGATGCTCAAATTAGCCAGGAGAGTATTAGGGTTCTAATGAATAAGGCAAGAGTTCCCAAGAGTATCAAAAGGCTCTTTCCCCTGGTGGCCTTTCTTCTATTTATAGGTTAAGAGATCTGACTTATTCGAACATGTAGTATTAAGGGATTGGTTGGCACAAAATCTGATGAGATGCATACTATTAGTATGAGAAAGGATTTCCACTCTTTTTACTAGGTAGTAGAAACTTAAGGGGTAGACCTGTCACATCAATAGAAGGTGGCCGCTCTAGCTTAGTGGCTAGACTGTAGGGCGCATGTCAAGTGATCATTTAGCATTTAATAATGAGAGAGAAAAAGACAGGGCGAAGAAGGCGAACTTAGTCACACTAGCCGGTGAGCTCCCCGAAGACCGTGCTCAGAAAGGGAGGTAAGCTCGTATCTTATGGTTAGAGAGTAAGGACAAAGGATCTTTGAGAGAAGGCTCCTGAGGTACTCGAGGTAGGGCCCGAGCAAGGTAGGCAAGGCTTAGGCATGAGCCTAATTGCTCTTTATTCAAGTTAAGGAAGCTTTGGTACTATGCTAGCTTAGCACTTTGGTAGGCTTAGGCCTTTAAAGCACTTTGGTGAGCTCCAACCATCAACACTTACCTCCTTACTCTCCTTTACGTTGGAGTGGCAAGGAAAGTATAGGAGACTTTGGCTTAGGAAGCTGAAGCTTTTATCCAATACATGGCAAAGAGTGAACAGAAATGACTGGAGACGCTTAGAAGAGTATTGTAGATGACCTCTAGATAGGACTGTTGATATAACTGCTGCCAATAGTCTTTTCCAATGTTGTCTTTTCCAAGTATAGAGACGACGCTTGGAGGAACATGCTGTAAGTGTAATCATTAATGTACCTTGGGAATCATTATAATCAAAAAACAAAGAGGGCATTTATGGAGACCCTTCATTGATACCTTCCCCTAATTATTGGTCGACAATAACATGTAGAGGAATCGAATTTCTTTCCCATCATCTATGTAAAGGCTCCATGAGGGGACCATCTCCCTTATTCTCATTTCATAGTCTCATTTGCTTTTTAATCCCTTTGAAATTTCGAAAGTGTGAAAGATCTTCTTTTGATCTTATAAAGTGTTATAGATGAGTGTATCCAAGGAGATCATACTGAGTGAGAGTATATAAGCTTAGTTTGTGCCCTTACAACAGGCCCTTTGAGTACTAATTAAGGGATGTAGTAAGTTACTCGATGTTTAGGGGTAGCCGCTAAGTATTAATCAAGGGGCATACATAGACCCATCGGTTCCTCATGAGGTGCTTTGGTGTACATCCTCTAATTGTCGTAGTATTGATACCATGGACGCTTAAGGTGCCACAATAGATGTTAGGTGTTGCCTACAGTCTATGGTATTTTTAGTGTTAAGAGAGGATTCCCCCATAGTATAAGAGTGCTCAACTTGAATCAACTTTGCAACTCTTAAGGGAGGTTCGAGGCATCAGAAACATGGCAATCTACACAAGTCTGTATGCTCTCTTGTGCTTGTTCAACCATAGCTGCTACGTGCACCTTTAAGTGCTCAAGTAGCTTCTGTTAGACTTAGGTTTTGTCTAAGGGTTGTTGGCTAAGTCTTTTAAATAGGTTGGTGTCTCTTGACCGTTTTGATGAGTTGAGGAGGTCATTCTTGAAGCTATCTATATCAATATGGTAGTTAGGCCCAACATAGGAAGGTTCCACTTCTATGTTAAGCTAGACAAGAGGGAATCTTAGCTAAGTAGTGACTATAGCAGTAAAGGAGCACCACTTGTGAGATTCCCAAAGACTGTAGCCATTAGCTTAAGAGCTAAAGGCTAGTTATAGTTCACTTAGGTAAACTAAAGGGCTGAGTTGAAGTTAGGAACTGGCTAGCCTAAGTAAAAGCCCCTATATAGCTAAGTCAAAATTACTCGTAAACCAGGTCAAGTAGAGATCCCTTCAAATAGTTGAGTTGAAGTAGTGATTAAGGAGATAGGTAACTAATGCTGAATAGTATACTAGGGAGGCTTCAAGTTGTCTTAATGTACTTTGTTTTCTTTTTCCTACCGACTTATATTCGGGGTTGGTATGCCGACCCTTAAGCCTTGTAAACATTCTTGAATCGTTAATGAAGTAAAGTTTGTTTCTTACTTATTATGTTCCTCATCTCATAATCACTTCTCACAGAGTTGTGTTGTATTGCTTACGTGCTTGTGATCACTTATAAGGTGCTTAAGGTCATAGTCGAGCACTACTAAATCTTCCTTAGGCTCATAGGGCATAAGCCTAAGCTATAATAACTCTGAGCTATTGAGCGCTTTTGACGTACTCAAAGACTTGGTCACTATTTGCCTCCAACCAAATGTGATGGTTGATGTAATTGATGTGATTGTTTAGGTGCTTAAAGCCTTCGAAGGGTATATGCCATTAATGACGTGTACACAAGTGCCTAATTGGCAATTTGTTCTTCAAATAAGCCTTGGTTGTTGATTCTCTGATCGTGACGCGTGGTCATTCACGATGGCCATTAATGAAGCGACGCTTCGCATGGCCTTAGCAGCCTATATATAAGGGACTTGAGGGTTAGTTCATTCCTCACTTATACCCATTACTCTATCGAAATTCTATCAAAGCATCCTTAGAGAATTTCTTCAAGATTATCATGTTTTCCTTTCCTTTCTTCTATAAAAATTTCCAAGATGACCAATCAACAACAAACATCACAAAGGAATAGGGTCATAGGTAAGGGGTTTACCAATAAGGATTGCAGGGATGATGAACTCGTCCTTACTCCCCCCTAATACACGGTAGCAATTAGAAACGGCGGCATAGATGAGAGCTATACATAGGTAGTGAGGAGATCAGCTATGAAGGAGAGGCTGTAGTAAGGGTATGCTCCCGAAGAGAAGGAAGAGGGGATTGTGTTGCTATTACTAACTAAAGAAGGTAGTGAGATTGTTGCTAAGGTGTAGTATGTATACAAGGAAGATCTATGGCATGGGGTTTGTTGAGAGGTCAGCTAAAACACCAATATATGGGAGGTGGTACCGCCTAAGAAGGGTATTCAAGCATGTAACTATGCGGACGATAAGTGCTCATTCTGTTTCTACTTAAGAGTAGTAGACATGAGGTTACGCCTACCCTTTACTGAGTTTTAGCTGAAGGTGTTCAACTACTTCTACGTGTGCTTAAGTTCTCTCCATCCGAACACTTAACAATTATCGATGGCCTTTGAGGCTATTTTTATATTCCATATGAGAAGGCTAATAGCTTGACTCTTTGGGTACTTCTTCCATCTGAACGATAAGCCGGAGGGTTAGGTGTACTACTTAGGATGGGTGATGTATCTCTAGGGTCATACACACGGAGAAGCACTACAGCAAATGAATTGAAAAGGAAACAGAAAAGAAACTATCAAAACTCGAGCAACTACCAAATGGATATGACTCACCACTCGATCCTACTCAGCTTACAATTCACCAGATATGATATACCGGTCTGAACTGAAAGGTCACTCGCCATTACTCCTTACTAAAGAGAATAGATAAGGGTTAAGAAATAACAAGAACACTAAGGTTACTCAAATGAGTAGTTTCTATATTGAAAAGGATATCTCTCTGTATACAAGGTAAGTGAGGGTTTATATACTTGCCCATTAAGGTTATTCTGCACGTATAAAAAAACAAAATGGGTATTCTACACTAAGTTACATAAGACATACTAAAAGGGATAAAAAGACAAAAAATATACAGTTCAGAAAAGAAAGAATCATTATAGAACATTGTGTCAGAAGATACGTATCACTTGATGGCTGGACATTTAGGATATGATACAACGTAGGCGGAAACAGGAATGCATTACAATCAGGGGCCGACTTGATCTAGGTCAAGTTAGGAGCCAATTAGCTTAGCAAATACTATTAGTTCTACGATGACTACATATTGTGAACCGTAACTAAGAACAGACAAGGCCAGTCACTGGGTGGGTCCGAGTTTGTAGAAATCTTGAAAAAAAGATTAATAGGGAAAGTGCGAAAAAATGAGAAATGAAATAGCAAACAATACCCATGAACAGCTCCAGAGGACATGTCGTACTAATGGAACTTCCGAGGACTCACGGCATAATTTAATATGACGAATGAATTGGTCTAGTGAGGTTACTCGCCATCTAACCTTACTTAAGGGAAAGGATAAAAGTGATGCTAAGAGTAAATAAACAATGTTTATGCAAAAAAGAAAAGTATTTGAAGTGTATATTAAGAATGATCCGATCTTCATTACAAGTACAAGGATATTTATACCCATAAGTTAGGGCAACTTGCCTAAAAAGGGAAAGAAAAAAAAGGGCATTTTTTAAGAAAGTAATATATAAGATACAAAAGAGTAAAAATAAATATACAAGGTAAACAATCATTAGTGCAACAGATTCTATACATGATACTATACACATAGCGATACTTCATTGGTGAGGTCGTTAGAAGATGTGAATAAAAAGTATGAACATATAAGCTTGTCCAAGTACAGATGACTTAGTCGGTCTAGACTCTCTTTCTCTTAGCTTCTCGGCAAAAAAGATGTCAAGTAATTAGTTGGCTTAGCGTTAGAGAGCAATCATCAACTCAGCATACTGTAGAAAAATGGGCGGTCATACAACACGGTATGAAGGGTAACTCAATAAGGAAGTACTCAGCCTTGGTAGGGGTTGGTTGGAACAGAAAAATTCTTTATGCCAACCCTTTTAGTCCTTGAGCTCGGTTGCAGGTCAGAGGTTCGGTAGCCTAATTCCCATCATTCCCTCCGGATTGTTTTAGATTTAGGATCAAATCTGAATGGTGTTCGTTCAATTCTCCATTAGGGTGATATGGATTGAGGTCGGCAATGTTGAAGGTATAAAAAACCCCATAGTTTTCGGGCGATTCCAACCTGTGGGCATTGTCATTGATTTTCTAGAGGATTCTGAAAGGTCTTTCCGCTCTTGTAGGTAATTTGTTCTTCTTCTTGTTTGGGAACCATTCCTTGCTAAAGTGTAGCCATACTAAGTCTCCCGTTTGAAATTGTTTGGTTAACCTACCCTTAGTCTTTTCTCACATTCTTCTGGTAACTTAGTTGATGTGCCGAGTGACCTTATCATAGATATGATGAAGGGATTGTGCTCTGGCTGTTGTGTCAGGGTCTTCTTGCGCAAGTATTGGTATAAAGGCATGGTCGAGGGGCAACTTGGGATAAAATCCATAGACTACCTCAAAGGGAGTCTACTTAGTGTTGTCATGTATTGTTCGGTTATAGGCAAACTCGACCACTAGCAAGCAGATGTCCTAATCAACTAAGTTCTTACCTTTCTGCAAGCTCGGAGCAGTGACCTCAAAGTGTGATTAACCATCTTTGTTTAGTCGTCAGTTTGGGGGTAACATAAGGTACTGAAGAGTAATTTAGTTCCTAGTCAATGCTACAAGGTTCTCCATAAATGGCTTAAGAACTTTGGATCTCTATTAGAGACTACATTTCTCAATATGTCGTGTATCCGCACAATCTCTTACAAGAAAAGAGAAGTAACAGCCAAAGTGTTGTTAGTCTTGATGTAGGGCATTAAGTGTGCCATCTTACTGAACCTATCCACAACGACCATTACAAAATCTTTGCTTTGGGCAGTTTGCAATAGTCCAAGAATAAAGTCTATGCTCAATTTAGTCTACGGCCTCATCAGAACAAATAGGGGCATTGATTTCCCTTACTCGGCTTGGCACTTAGTCTTTTTGCACACGGCATAGCTTCCAATAAATCGGTGCACATCTTTTCTTATTCTCAACGAAAAGAATCGGCTATTTATTAGTTCATAAGTCCTCCTTTCCCCAAAATGTCCGGAGAGACCTCCACTGTAGGCTTCCCTAACTAATAGCTCTCTTAGTGAACAAGTTGGCACACATAATTTTTTACCTTAAAATAAGTAGCCATTCTCCACATGATACTCGTCAATTGTCTTCCCATCGATACATCACGAAATTATGGGTCTAAAGTGCAGATCCTCGAAGTACTGTTCTTTAATACTTGCAAACCCAAATAGTTTGGTCTGCGGTTCTGATAAAAGCACGTGTCTCCTTGAAAGAGCATCAACAACTGCATTACTCTTTCCCTACTTGTACTTCATTACAAAATTGAATCCTTCAAGGAATTCAACTCATCTCACCTGCCACTTTGACAACTTGGTCTGACTTCGAAGGTACCTTAGTGATTCATGGTTAGTATATATGACAAATTCTTTTGACAATAAATAATGTTGCTATAATTGCATTGCTCGGATAAGTGCCAAAAGTTCCTTATCATACACGGAGTAGTTTAGCTACAGTCCTTGAAGCTTCTCACTGTGGAAGGCAATTGGCCGGCCTTCTTGCATTAAGACAACACCTATTCCAATGCTTAATGCATCTCATTCCAACTCAAAAATTTTATTGAAGTCAGGTAGTACTAGCATCAGGGCGGATGTCAACTTTTCTTTTATCTCAGCAAAACTTCTCTCTTCCCTTTCTCTCCATTAGAAGTCAATGTTCTTCTTTGTTAACTTGACAAGTAGCACGGCGATGGTGTTGAAATTTTTTATAAATCTTCTGTAAAACAAAGCTCGTTCGTAGAAACTTCTCACGTCAGCACAAGTAGTAGGAGTTGGTTACTCGATAATTTCTCGGATCTTTTCATCATCGATTCGTAAGTCTCCTCCATTGACTACATAGCTTAAGAATACCACTTCCTCCAAGCAAAAGCAACATTTCTTTAAAATGTTGAATAATCTCTTAATACGGAGGATATCTAGGACTACTTTAAGATATTTACAATGACTTGGCATGTCGGTACTGTAGATCAGGATGTCGTCAAAGTATACCATGACACACTCGCCTATGAGATGTCTCAGAGCATGGTTCATAAGTCTCATGAAAGTGCTCAAGGCATTCGATAAGTCGAAGGGCATGATCATCCATTCATAAAATCCATGTCAAGTCTTGAATGCAATCTTCCATTCATCTCCTGGTCTCATATGGATTTGATGGTAGCCAGACTTGAGATCAATCTTACTGAAAATCTTAGTTCCACTGAGTTCAACCAACATGTCTTCTAGCCTCGAGATTGAGTACCTGTATTTTATCATGATCTTATTCACAGCTCAGCTATAGACATACATTTACTAGGTTCCATCCTTCTTCAACACTAGAAATGTAAGTATAGCACAAGGACTGAGACTCTTTCTTATATAGCCTCTCTCCAGTAACTCATTAACTTGACGTTGGAGTTCAGAAGCCTACTTAGGATTCATTCGATAAGCTAGCTTATTCGGTAGTGCAGCACCGGGTACTAAGTCAATACAGAACTCTATGCCTCAAGTTAGGACTAACCCCTCAGGTAACTATTCTAGGAACAGATCAGCATATTCACCTAACAACTCCTTGACCTCTTGGGGTAACTTACCCCGCTCCTTCATTTCCAACAGTCGCTTGACCAACATAAGGGTCGACTCATTAACATTAACGGCTTCTCGGAGCTTGGCTCTACTCAACACTAAAGCTTTCTTCAATCCACAAACAAGTTTCATTTGCAACTTATTAACTTCTCTCGGCAGCATTAGGTTTAGTGTAATCTCCTAATCATTCTTTTCAAACATGTATGTGTTCTTATAGCTGTCATGGATGACTGTCCTATCAAACAACTACGGCTTACCTAGCATCACGTGGGTAGCACACATAAGTAGGACGTTATAGAGACTCCAGTAAGAGTAGTTCCCAATAGTGATTGGCAGTAATATTTGCCGAGTGACATATAATTCTCCCTTCTTGCTTAACCAGTGCAACTTGTACGGCTTCGGATGCACAACAATCGGTAATTTTAATTTTGAAATAAAATCGGTTGGTGCCACATTGGTGCATTTCCACTATCCACGATGAAGGCACACACTTGATCATTCACCTTACTAGTTGTATGAAACAGGTTCTCTCTCTGCTCCTCCTCTCATGAGGGTTCCATGCTTGATGGGAATTAGCCTTTGACTATGTCCAAGTAGAGACCGACCTTTCCGAAGTCGACGTTAACCCTTCAGAAGAAGATGCTGACTTATTCTAACTCCAGACCAAACAGTTTAAGGCTGAGGCTGAATAGCTTTCGTTGAGGCTAAGCAAATGACAGAAGGCCGAGGGGAAGAAAAGGAGCCATTCGGTAACAAGCCTATCATCTACCAAGAAGACAAGAGATCATACAGCCGAGTACTTGAGACCAAAGAACCACTCAGCATGACCCTGAGAGACTAGTGCCGACTAATTCTACCACTTAACAATTATGAGTTGACCTTTTTAGTGTCTCAACTAAGCTACGTGAGGCGTTAGGGACCCTTTCCTAAACCAGTACATTAACTGCCGACCCTCTCCAATTCAGATACTACTCCTCTCAAGACATGCCAAGTGACCACATGCCAAGTCCTATAAAACACACAGTTTTGTATTCTTGTATATGTTTTCCTTCATTTTATTTATGGGTCTAATTCTTTAAAGTTTAAGGTCTTGTATATTATTTATAGTTTTGCCACTTAGATTTAGGACTAGCTATAAATAGCAACTATTGTAAACATCACAAGAGATAGACAAAGAGATACATATAGACAGAAAGTATATTCCTGCATTTTAGAATCTTTTCTCTTTTGAGTAAGGCTATACTTGAGCTAGCATTTGCCAGATTATCGAGTGTTGATTACTCTCTTTAATCTCTCCCGTGTTCTTATTAACCTTATTCTTAGGATTGTGGTGAACCCTCTTCATTTGAATCTGTTAATGAGTTACATCTAACCTTTATTTGAAACCCCGACCAACATTTAGTGTTCGTAAGTCGTATTGAACTCTATTTCAAGCTCAAACCCCTAATTGTTTTGTGTCTTGGTGAGTTATATCCATTCACATTCACCATCAAAACCTTCCTATTCTTCATACCCATTTTCTTTTGAATAACTATTCCTGTTCGTTTGAGATCTACTGCCGTTTTTAGATTGATCCTTATCATATTAGTATCATAGCATTGGGGAGACACGCGTGCTACTATTCTTTAAAGTAGATTTGTGGTTCTAGCCTTTCTGTTAATCATTATTCTGTAGTGTAGTGTGGTGTGCTGTTCGTAGTAGTTGTAAGTAGCTATAGAAGCTGAGTAGTGGTTGTTTTTGAGTTACTGTAATTCTGTTTTGTTGTTTGTTCAATTCTCTAGTAAATTATTGTATGAACAAGAATGTTGGAGGATAGTATCAATAACGCTGGTGATAGTCCTTGTGGAAGCTTAAGGCAACGTATTGACAAATCAAAATACCAAATCCAGAATCTTACTGACTCTATTAAGAAGCTTACTGGTTTAGTCAAAAGCCACAGATGTGATGGCCGAGAAGGAAGAAGGGAGCGAATACCCACAAGTGAAAGTGGTTCCAATGAGCTTGAAAATGATGGGCGATAGCCGAGAAGAAGAGAAAACCAACCTACGCCGAGAAGAAGAAATGAAAGGAGTGTTGACTTCGAAACATACCAAGAAGCCTAGAGAAGAGAGCCAAGGTCAAGAAGGAACATGGTTAAGCAAAGCTTTAATAGGAGTGGCCGAACCGAAGTGAATTAACTAATCGAAATGCAAAGGATGAACCTCGAGCACCTTATCAAGGACTTAATAATGTCAAGCTGAAACTATCGACCTTTTGTAGAAGTGGCTGACCTGAAGAGTTCCTTGACTGGGTTCCTCAAGTCGAGAAGTTATTTGAGTGCTACAAGTACAATGACTAAGCAAAGGTTAAGCTAGCTTCCTTATCCCATGTTGAATATGTAAGTCATTGGTAGGATAAGCTAGTTGCTTAGCGAGATACCGAAGGAGAGGATTCGATCAGAACTTAGAGGCTTATGAAAAGATTGATGAACCAATACTTTATGTCAACTTATTTTAAGCAAGAGATGCTCCATGCTTTCCAACACCTGAGACAAGGTCGAAATATTGTTGAAGAGTATTTGCAAGACTTTGAGACCTTGATAACAAGATGAAAGATTATCGAGTTATAAGATTGTACCATTATTAGATTCCTTAGTAGGCTCCGAGATGACATTGCTGACATAGTTGAATTGTAGCTGTTCAACTCTCTAGACGAGCTAATTAATTTGGCATTAAGAGTGGAGAGACAAAGGAGAAGAAGGCATCAGAGGCCGAGTAGCCGACCTCAACAAGGTAGCCCTGAGCTGAGAGGTATGTCAAGAGAAGGCAAGTAAAGAAGATAGAGAAAGGAGAGTTTAGTTAACCTGTCCATGCCTAGAAAAAAATAGCACCCAACAATAAGGCCCTAGAAGTGAAGTGCTTTAAATGCTTAGACTACGGGCAAATTGTATCCCAATGGTCGAATAAAAGGGTTATGGTCTTGAAAGGTGAAGGGCTCGAGGCTCAAATCGAAAGCTAGAATGACAATAGTTCGGAGGGCCAGTTGACAGAAGGTGTCTATTCGAAAGACCTTAATAAACTCTTGGTTATAGCAACTCAAGCTGACTTGAAGGCAAATTCCGGACAAAGGGAAAATTTGTTTCGTATGCGGTACCTGGTGCATGGGAAGACCTGTCTCTTAGTTGTCGATGGAGGTAGCTACAACAATATCGCCTCTACCGTGCTAGTGGAAAAGATGAAATTGCCGACCTACCCACATTCCCAACTAAGGGTATGGTCCACATGCATAAGCGCGCTTAGATTGAATTCAAGGTAGGATAGTATAAGGATGATATTGAATTCAAAGTGGTCCTTATGAATGCCACGAATTTACTTCTTGGCCAACCTTAGGAGTATGACTAGAAAGTGATCCTGATGGCTTTTTCAACACTTACACTGTTTGAAAGGATAATAAGAGCTATTGCTTAACCCTCATAAGTGTTGAGGAAATCCAGAGACACTCAGTACCCATGGTGAAGAGAAAAGGGAAAAGAAGCTTATTTGGCATCCCGACCCGTGCTTAACACTTAACGTCAAAGACGACTTCCTTTCAAACCCGTGGTAATGGTGGGAATCAACCTTTGATTATGTCTAAGCTGAGGTCGACCTATCCAAAGTCGACGCCGACTCTCTAGAAGAAGATGCCGACTTATTTTAACCTGAGGCCAAACAGTTTAAGGCTAAGGCTGAATAGCTTTCGCTGAGGTCGAGCAAATGACAAAAGGTCGAGGGGAAGAAAAGGAGCTACTACGCAACAAGCCTATCATTTGCCAAGAAAACAAGAGATCACACAACCGAAGACTAGGGACTAAAGAACCACTTGGTACGACTCCGAGAGACTAGTGCCGACTAATTCTAGCACTACTCGACAATTATGAGTCGATCTCTCTGGTGTCTCGGCTAAGCTACGTGAGGCGTCAAAGACCCCTTCTTGAACCCGTACATCCAACTACTAACCTCGTCTGGTTCGAATACTACTCATCCTAGGACATGCCAAGTGACTGCATGCCATGTCCTATAAAATGTATAATTTTGTATTCTTGTATATGTTTTCCTTCATTTTATTTATGGGTTCAATTCTTTAAGGTTTAAGGCTTTGTACATTATTTACAGTTTTGCTACTCAGGTTTAGGACTTGCTATAAATAGCAACTATTGTAATCATCACAAGAGACAGACAGAGAGATATATACAGACAGAAAGTATATTCCTTCATTTTGGAATCTTTCCTCTTTCGAGCAAAGCTATACTTAAGTTAACATTTTCTGAATTATCGAGTGTTGATTACTCTCTTTAATCTCTGCTATGTTCTTATCAATCTTATTCTTAGGATTGTGGTGAACCCCCTTCATTTGAACTGGTTAATAAGTCATATCAAACCTTCATTTGAAACCCCGAGCAACATTAAGTGTTCATGAGTCGTATCAAACTTTATTTCGAGCTCAAACCCCTGATTGTGCTTGTGTCTTAGTGAGTTATATCTATTTACATTCACCATCAAAACCTTCTTATTCTTTGTACCCATTTTCTTTTGAATATTCATTCTTGTTTGTTCGAGATCCGCTGTTGTTTTTGGATTGATCCTTATTGTAGATACCTAATTTTTGCCCCTCCATAGTCTTAATTTTTATTTTTACAAAAAGGGTCCTAATTTAAAAAAATAAAAAATAATAAAAATTAACAAAAATGAAAATACCAAAAAAAAAATAATAAAAGGAAAAATTATAAAGATTTCGTAGATTTTTAGGAAGTAATTTATATTAGGAATAATTAGTTTTAGTGTTAGTTTAGTTGAAAATTTTATTTTAGGGATTCAGATAGTTTAAATATAATTTAATTGTAATGAATGTTAAGACACAAACCAACAGCCTAACGAATAAGTAGTGGAGTATTTGGGTAGATTTAGTTGGAGGTCACGGGTTCGAGTTTTAGCAGGCACCTGTGTCTTCATTTTTCTAACTTTCCAGAAGCGAGATTTAAAATCAGATTCATATCTAATTAAATCATATAAATCAGATTTGAATAAAATTTAAATCTAATTTAATAAAATACAATAGATATGATAGGATTTGACTTGGACTCTATAAAAAGAAAATCAATAACAGGAGGGAAAGGATCTGCTGAACCAGCATCTACTATTCGTCTTCAATCCGTGCAATATTAATTATCGTCCACAGAAAATAGCCTCCATGATCAGCCTTGCATCTCCATCTTCAATCCCTAGCCATACAACTTTGCAGCCTCATAACGTCCAACTTCTGAGCATCAATCTAAAGTCTCCTGATGCAAGTTGAAGTCCAGACGAAAACCAGCTACGTCTAACACAAAGACATCACCCGAAGCCACCAATCCAATTACAGCATCCAAATTCATGTGGCTATAACAATCCGAAGGCAGCAGATCGATGCTCCACGCAATCCGAAGGCAGCAGATCGACGCTCCATGCAATCCGAAGTTCAACTCTAAGCCAATGAATCCGAAGACAACTTTACGCCTATCAATTGCATAACAGCACGCAATCCAATTTCCATACGCCAACAATTCCATTCCGCGAACCACATCAGCTAACCTCCAACGCCGCAACAGCAGTGTCCGCTGTCCGCTATACATCCTTCATCGCCGCAGCACGTCCCTTGATCCTTCGATAACAATCAGGTTCGGTTCGATCTCGTTTTATTTATTATTATATCATGTTATGTTATCATATGATTATACATGAATATGTGCATAGAATAGTATATGTTTAGTATTATTTTCCTAATATTACGTAGATTAGATAAACATTTAAGTAGATAATTATTTAATAGTAGTCATTTAAACAAAGACGTGAATATTAGTTTAAGAGTTGTTAATATTAGTTTTTGTTATATATAGATTTGTATATTTTACTAGTCAAATATAATATAATGTGTGAGTATGTTAATATAGGGGTTTTGGTATTAGTTTTCACGAAAACGTATCATATAGTGGTTCGTTACATATATTAGTTTAAGTTTGGCATTGGTTTTATTTATAATTTCTCATTTAGAAAAGTTATTTTCTTTTTTAGAAAAATAATAAAAATCCTTTATTAAATTTTAGGACTTTTAGCGAATTTTTTTTATAAAACAATAACCTTCAAAAGTTAGGACCCTTTAGATTTTTTTTAATAAATCGAATCAATTAAAATGTAAACTTGGACGGTTTTCAAAATTAAAATAAATTAACACACTAAAGATTTTTCGAAAGAACTACGATCGTTTGATCCCGGCTAGCGGGTACGTAGGCACCTTCGGGGCGATGATAAAATATGTAGAAACTTAGGTTCTTTTTTTTTTCTTTTGATTTTATTTATTTATTTTTAAAATATTATAATTAGAAAAATAATCCTAATTTCGATGAATAGATAGTGGTACCCGTTAAGGGTTTAATAGGTTAGCCCCCTAATTCGGAACCCTTTGGTTCTTCATTTAAAATTGAAATCAAAGACCGGTAGCTAAATTGTGATCAAACCACCCAATTGATTACGATTTCTTTTCTTTTCCCAACTCCGGTCGGGTGGCGACTCCAAAAAAATAATTTTCAATAAAAAATCGGAATTTCTCAATTTCTTTAGTCGAGGATTAATATTAAATGGGTTAGGGTTTAGTATTAATCAAGAAATGAGAAATCAATTTTAAACAAAAACCAAAAAATCAGACTTGACACTTATCAATGCTTATAGTACGTTAGACAACCATGAGTAACTGGTCTAAGTCCTTGGCAAACATATCCTCCTTAATTAGCTCTTTCTCGGCATTTTCTTTCCCAGTATGAACCTCCTCCTCTTCAGGTTCCTCATCTTTACTTTCCACTTCTAGCTTCGAGATGTCTACTTTGATGACCATCGTTCGTCAATTCGGGCACTAAGCAGCCATGTGTATGAACCCCTAGCACTTGATCTGGTTGGTCTTTCTGCTAGACCTTTACCCCTTCTCATATGTTTGGGTTAGCATTACATCATTAGGTTGACCTTTCTGCTCAGCTCGGTACTCAGCGGAGTTTGGCGACTTGCCTATTCGAGTTGGCTAGTCGGCATCGTCGCTGGTACTCTGCTCCTTTTTTGCCTCTCTACTCGTTGGGCAATCCTAATAGCCTCATTCATAGTGTTAAATCATTGGAGCTCCACAATGTTTTGAATGTCTTTTCTCAACCCAGTAACGAACCTTAAGACTATTCAAGTTAGTGGTTTCTCCACTTCGTAACGCATCATAAGCATTTAAAATTCTTAAACATACTCGTCAACAATTTGGCCTCCTTATCTTAGCTTCTAAAGCCGAATGAAAGTATCTTGGAGGTATGTTTCTAGCACAAATCTGTTTTTGAGTACTCTCTTCATCTCAGGCTAAGTGTTAATCTCTCAATACCCCTCTCATCTTCTCATGATTTGAAAATTCTCTCACCACATGGCGGCATATTCAAAGAACTCAATAGCAGCAGTTCTCACCTTCTCATAATCCTCATATTGATAGCAATCAAACACACGCTCCACCTTCTCTTCCCACTCCAGGTATTCAGCAGCATTCCTAGATCCATTGAAACTCGAAATTCAAAGCTTTACATGGTCGGATGCTCTAGGGATTCATATACGCTCCTCTCCAAAATACTCTTCTTCCTCTTCATTAAGCTCTCTCAGGTCTATCATTTGCCTACTTGTCTATTAACTCATCTACCTTGAATGGGTCGAGCTAGGTTTTGACCTCTAACAGGTTGAGTAGCTTATAGAATGTTTTGCGCAGTCTCAGTGGGTCGGCAAGACAGTACATGAACAGCTTGAGTCAAATCTACTAAGAAATTAGCTACCTCATGAAGTCTCTTATCAGTAGTTCTAAGAGTTTCTTGAGACTGTTGTCCGTGGTGGACAACTCCATTGTCATTACTAGTACCAATAGTCATATTTAGGTTAGTCATTTTTTCTCGTAGATTCAAAGCTCAAACAAACACTTTAGAAAGTGAACAACTAACAACACATTAGTTAAATGAACATAGTAACTTGCTTTATTTCACATACGCAAAACAAAGTATAACAAAACTTTAAGGAGAACTAACTACAATTCACACAAAACCTCCATTCTGATACCAAGATGTTGCGAACTGTGACCAAGAATAGACAAGGCTAGTCACTGGATGAGTCCCAGCTTATAGAAAGCTCGAAAAATGATTAATAGGGAAAGTACGAAAAGGGCAAAAAAGAGGAATAAAACAGTAAACAAAACCCACAAACAGCTCCAGAGGATATGACATACTAATGGAACTTTCGAGGACTCATGGCATAATTCGATATGATGTACAAATTGGTTTGGTGAGGTTATTCACTATCTACGCTTGCTTAAAGGAAAGGATAAGAGTGATGCTGAGAGTAAACAAATAGTGTTTACGCAAGGAAGAAAATCACTCGAAGTGTATATTAAGAATGATTTGATTTTCGTTACAAGTACAAGGGTATTTATATTCATAAGTTAGGGTAACTTGCTTAAAAAGGAAAAGAAAAAAAGGCATTTCCTAAGGAAGTAACGTATAAGATACAAAAAGGTAAAAATGAATAGATAAGAAAAATAATCATTAGTGCAATGGATTCTGCACATGATACTATACATGTAGCGATGCTACATTGGCGAGGTCGTTAGAAAATGTGGACAAAAAGTACAGACAGATGGGCTTGTCTGAGTAGGGATGGCTTAATCTGTTTAGACGATTTCTCTCTCGGCTTCTTGGTAAGGAAGATGTCAAGTGGCTTAGCGCAAGAGAGTAATCATTAACTCAACATATTGTAGAAAAATGGGCGGTCATATTATACAGCATGAAGGGTGACTCGGCAAGAAAGTATTTGGCTTTGGTAGGGGTTGATTGGAATAGAAGGATTTGTCGTGCCTACCCCTCTAGTCTTCGGGCTCAACTGCGGGTTAGAGGTTCGGTAGCCTAATTCCCATCAAACGTCCTTCTTTGATATTTACAGATGTTACTATTTATAGCAAGTCCTAAACCCTAGTGAAAAAACTGTAAATAATGTGTAAGGTCTTAAACCTTATTGAATCGAGCCTATAAATAAAATAAAGGAAAACATGTTAAAGAATACAAAACTATGCGTTTTACAAGGGAAGTCAACATGTAGTCACTTGGCATGTCTTGGAAGGAGTAATATCTGAATCGGACGGAGTTAGCAGTTGGATGTACGGGTTCGAGAAAGAGTCCTTGAAGTCTTGCAGTGTTTGACTAAGACACCAGAAAGGTTAGCTCATAATTGCCGAGTGTTAGAATCAGTTGGCACAAGTTTCTCGATGTTGTGTCGAGTGGTTCTTTGGTCTTGAGTATTCGGCCTTTCGGTTTCTTGGTTCCTCGGCTGACAACAAACTTGATGCCAAGTGTTTATATTTCTTCCTCTCGTCCTTCTGGCTTTAGCTTGGCTTCAGCAAGCATTGATAGGCCTCGGCTTCGGACAGGTCTGTTTCGACTTGCATATAATCGGAGGCTGATTCCCATCAGGCTGGTTGCTCCTAGGTTAGTTGTTCACCAATTGTTGATTTCCTTACTCGTCGCATTGAGACATGATGTCAAGAGGCTTGATGTGCATTATGTATTTGGTGTGTTTAAGATTTCCGGTGTAGGAATTTTGTTTTCCACAGACGGTACCAAATGTCATTTCTCAGTTCTTGCCGATAGTGGATTGAGGTTTGCATGTATTGAGCCTAAAAAATAACACACAGTGAGGGGATGCCGAGAGGTTATCCGATGTAGCCACTCTGATACTTAAGTTAGCAGCGGGCTCTTATGAGTGTAGAATATATGTGGGTAATACACAAGCTTAGAATGTAAAGTATGTTGAGAGCGTTACCGTTAGGTAGTGGCTTAGTATTTATAGCGGAGTAGAGCCGACGGTTGGAGATTAATTGGGGGGAGAGATCTTCTCCCAAAAGTATGGAGAGTGGAGCTATCATGCCCAATGTATCCTTAACATTCAAGATGTGGCAATTTTATCCTTATCTTATAGGTTATGGCTATTGCAGTGCTTCATGAGCCTAGGCAGTTCAAGCTTAGGCCTAAGACCTACAAAGGTAAGCCTAAGGTGGTAAGGTCTGGCAGATCTTATCGAGTCTAAGAAGTTCATACCTAAAGTGCCCTGTCAATAGTTAGTATAAAAGAAAAAGTTTGATTTATGATGATAGCCTCTTATAGTTGTTATGTATTAGAAAAGAGTAATATACAAAGATCTTAAGCATGTAAGCTTAAAATAGGATTATTTTAAAAAAAAAAATGAAATAATAAAAAAGGAACTTAGGTATGTTATTTTATGTATCTGTTTATTCTATTTGTTTTTACTAACATTTTTTTGTTGTGGCAATTTAGTTAAGGGGGGATTTTGGGTTTTTTTTTTTTTACTTTTATTTATTTTATTTTCTTTTCTTTTTTGTATCATAAATACATGTTAGACATGGTCAGAACCAGGCCGTCTTAGGACCTTAGGAGGGGGGCTATTGTGTAAGCTTCAGATGTTGTAGGGTAACTACCTTCCGGGGCCGATCAGGCTACCCTACTCAAGTTCAAATGCGATCACAGAATCGTTGCTTTGAAAAATGTAGTGGTTGTAGAACTTAAAAACCTTTAAAACCCACCCTTTACATTACATGAAAACTTTTTCTAAAATCATAAGAACCTATGATGTGGCGAATCTACATTGATAAAAGCAGTTGTGAAGTTGTGATTGTAATTGTAATATTCCCTTGTAAATAATTTGTAATATTTTTTTTTATGTAAAGTTTAGAATACATTGTAATTGTAATTGTAATTGTAATTTTAATTTTGATTAGTCATGGCTGGATCAAGTCAAGCGTCTTTTAAAGATATTCATGTCCACCTACTGCATTGGCCACAGAAGCTGCTTCAAACGTGATTTCGACTCTTCAGCCCAGATAAACAGGAGTTTGTTGAGAATAAGATTGGGCCCATCCTCTCTCTATAGAAGATCCCTGTGAACATCACTCTAGTACGGGCCTTAATCCACCTTTGGGAGCCCGAATCCACCAGTTTCTGTATGGGCCTACATCAGTTGAGCCCAACTGTAGAAGAATACTCTCAATTGTTGTGGGTTCCTACAATCATGGATGATATTTATGTCCCAGACTTGGAAGCTGCAGCACTAAAGATCTTCAGCAAGTTGCTAGGAATCAGAAAAACTGAAATAACCGGGTTCTAAATCAAGGAAAGACCATTCGATTAGAGGATGTCATGGACTGATTTTCTACTAAAGTGAAACATAGAGAAAAATACGAGGTTTTTTATGCAAGTTTAGAAGCATGGCACCAGTTTCGGGTCAACGCTTTTATATTGGTGGTCTTCAATACTATCCTGTTCCCTGATGAAAGATGTCGAGTCCATTTCAGAATTGCAGAATTTGTAGCCCAATTCCTTGAAAGGAAATCATATGTCCTGACTCTTCTGGCTGAGCAGATCCGGTCACTAAACCATCTCAAGAAAAAGAGACGAGGAGATCTGAAAACTAATATGGTGCTACTGGTAGTCTGGTTTGTTAGCCATATGAGAAGTTACCAGCTTGATTTCAATTGGGCTGAGTTTACTTAGCAATATGATCTCATCAAATCTTTTGGAGAAAGAACCGAGCTACCAGAAAATATAGCTAGCCGCTACTGGGTCCAATACTTTCAGAGTATGAAAGCGAAAGATTTGTTGTTGATACCCAGGTGGTTTGCAAGCAAGGAAATGGTAAGAGGAAGTGGAGACTTTAAAGCGGTTCCTCTGATCGGCTTCAACCTCTGCACTGCATACGTCCCAGCCAATGGACTCATTGAGGAAATGATCCCTATACCATCATTAGAAGCTGCCTCGCTGGACTTCCTAAACCCCGGTATGATGATGGTTGATAAAGTAACCAAGCTTCAGAGCATCCGAGCTCTTTGGTGCATGAGAAAGACCACCCCTACCATTAGAGGGATAACGGCTAGGAGCCAGGCAACCAAAGGATTTCTTTATCACAAACTAAAAGGACTGAAAGATATGGAAGACAACGAAGAGAAGAGGGAAGTTTAGGTTGAACCAGAGAGGACGAGTAAAAGAGAGCAGGAGTTGGAAAGCCGTTGCAAGGAGTACCATCAGAAGATAAAGGCATTGGAAGCACAACTAAAGAGGACCAAGGGTAAAGAAGAGCAAGCTCCCATGATCCGAAAGAAGAGGAGGACGCAGGATAAGCTTACTAGTCATTAGGAGATTAAATTTTAGATTTTAGGTTTTTCATGTTTTCATTAGAATTCATTTTAATGAACAAAATAAGAGGTGTAAAGCTTCACAATTGCAAAAATTAATAAAAGTTAGTTAGGTTTTGCCACATCAAAGGTTCCCCCCAATTCTTGATTTTTCATTGCACTCGTGTGACATGCATTTTATGTTTGTACGATTAACCACCCTTTTTTAGGAAAATATAGTATATACTAACCCTTTGTTGAGTTGTTCAATTCAAATCAGGTAAAATTTCAAGATAGCTCCCAAGCGTCAAGTCTTTCAAAGAAGTCCGATTATAACCCGTTCCTAGACCAGGATGGCCACTACTCAAGGAAATGATGGAGACCTTAAGATCAATGATCCCTTCGAGCTGAGGTTTAGTTCCATAGAAAGGGCTATGGAAAAGATGGCAGAACAAATGAGCTTTTTAGCAGATAGCATTGCTTTGCTACAAGCTACAGCACTGGCTAATGAAGAAGGTTCCAAAACTCGTTATGGGAAGAATATACAAGCTCTTGAAGCAGAACATGAATATCAAAGAGACCCATTCGATTCAGAAGGAGTTTAGCCGAAAGATAACCCGACCTTCGAACCTGACACGTATGCAGCCCCAAGACCTGTCGACCATGGGCCAAGTACGGATAGCTTGAAAGAACTGGAAAAGAAATTGACACAACAGATCACTGAGAAGATGAAGGCATTTGTAGGGTGTGACGGATTTGAACAGGCGGGGATCACAGAGTTTTCCGCGTATGACATGGGATCATACCCTGAGAAGTTTAAGGTACCGGAATTCGAAAAGTATAATGGGACGGGTTGCCCTAAGCTTCACATCAGGTTGTATGTCAGGAAGATGGGTAAATATGTCCAATACGATCCACTCATGGTACAGACATTTCAAGATAGTTTGACCGGACCGACCCTGACTTGGTATGCCTAGCTTGATTTGAATCAGATAAATATATGGGAAAAACTTGCTCGAGCATTTTATGAACAATATAAATTCAATGTGGAAGTAGCCCCGACTATGATGGACTTGGTTACCCTACGGAAGAAGAATAATGAATCATTCAAAGAATACGCTCAAAGATGGAGGTCCTTAGCTGCAAGAATCTTTACCCCAACGACGGAGAAAGAGCTCACATCGGCTTTCATCAACACCTTGGAGAGGCCCTATTTCTCCCATCTCATTGGGCAGGCCTCATCTAGTTTTGCTGAAGTAGTAGCGATCGGGTGTAGGATTAAAAATGCCGTCTCTTCCGGTAAGTTGCAAGACCTAACAGATAGAAGACCACTAGCGTAATCATTTGGTCCTAGACCAACCGCCAGCAAGCCCAAAGAATCCACCGTTGGTATGGTAAATTCAAATGCCAGACTAAATGCTCAAGTTGCTTTTAAGGCGAATACACCTCCTGTTCATCAACAGTATAGAGATCAGTTTTAAACTAACAGGACTTATAGGCAATTTACTAAAATACCAGTCCTTTTAAGTTAAGTCTTCGAGAAGTTGCGAAGGGATAATTTGATACGGTACGAACTTCCTAGCGATTGATATCGACCGAGATTCTTTGACTCTACAGTAAAGTGCGAATACCACTGTGGACAAGTGGGGCATTCGACTGATGCATGCTGGAGACTGAGGAATAAGATTCAGGACTTGATAGATGATAGATGACGGGACAGTGCAGTTAGATTTTGTGGAAGCCCCGGTTCCTAATGTTAATAACAACCCTTTACCCAACCATGGGCTAATGATTGGTATGATTTTTGATGACTGTGCTATTAATGTCATCGATTCAGATAAGAAGCCTAAGGTTTTTGAGTTCTATATTGGTGACCGAACTCCAAAAGTGAAGAGGTACACATTTCACGTACCGTTGCCACCAGAAAATTACAAGGCTGCTTCATTTAACTATCACCTAGTAAATCAGGAGAAACTAGGTTCTTTAGTAAGGGGCATTACCCGATCGGGAAATATTTATCACCTAAGAGAGGAATAGGGGAGGAAAGTCATATCGGGAGAATCAAATGATAAGACGGTGGTCGAACGCATTGAGGGACTATCGGCTTTTACCAAAATGCTCAAGTCAAGTGAGTATAAAATCATGGACTCAGTAAAACTCCTGCATAAATATCGCTGATGGGCCTGCTAATTGCATTTGAACTACACAGGGAGGCTTTGTTTCGTACTTTAAATGAGGTGAAGGTCCCTCGGGAGATTCTAACTAAGAAGATGGGATTGGTTACTAATTCCATCCTCGTAATAGATTAAATTTCATTTTCAGCTGAAGAATTGGGCGAAGAAGGGAACAAACATACAAAGCCACTCTTTATCATCATAAGGAGTAATGACATAATTGTCACCAGGGTGCTCATTGACAACGGATCGTCGCTAAATGTCTACCCTCTCGCCACCTTGGATTTGTTGGGCATCGACACATCTGCAATTTAGCCTTCTTCTACAACAGTCAGGGCCTTTGATGGTTCCAGAAGAGATATCATAGGGGAGATTGATTTATCCGTGAGTATTGGCCCTTAGTACTTCACTATTCGATTCCAAGTCATGGACATTCCAAGATCTTTCAATCTACTGTTGGGAAGACCTTGGATTCATGTAGCAGGGGCCATACCTTAGAGCCTGCACCAAAAATTGAAGTTTATCTCCAATGGTCAGGTGATTACAATTCTGGGAGATCAAGATTATGAAATCTATAAGGAGACGGCTATACCCTACATAGGAAGTGAGGGACAAGAAGAGTTAGGTTTACAAATGTTTGAAGAAGTGAACATGATTACCGGTCCCGGCAGAAAGGATGATGGAAGGAAAGGATTCAAGGAAGGCCAGATCAGCACCTACAGCCTTGGTTACAATCTTTCCCCAGCAGAAGAATTCCAGAAGAAGTAAGCGAGAAGTAAGAGAGGTAACAGATTATACCATGCCTCGATGACCTTTCCACCACTAGCTGAGATGTTTATACGGGAAGAGACTCAAGCTCGAGAATTTGACAAAGAAGGATCAATACACTCGCCACCCAAGTTTCAGCATCATTTGAACAACTGGTTCTTCATCCCAGCGAATAGCAACAGGTCTTCCCTAGGGTAAAGGGGTGACCCATAGTTAGTATTTTCTGAATTTTTATTTTCAATAGTCATCATTTTAAATGTATCGTTGAACCTTTCGTTCAAAATTAGTTAGGCTTTTATCTCATTTGAGACCATACCTCCATTTATTCAATGAAATCTTAGTTCGTTTCTTTCCCATGTTGCTCTTCAGTTCTCTTTTGTTTACATGCATTTTTTTTCATACATTCTCATTCAGATTCAATGAACTAAGCAAAAACCAGGAATACCTCGCGCAGGTAGAAAATGAGAATGTCGATATCGCTTCCGGCCCTACTGGGTTAGTCGTCAGGAGCGATGTCGATGACCACAGTAATATTCAAGAGGAATGGCAAAAACATGAACTGGATAAGATCACTATTGATGAACCGAGTGAGACAATTAATGTGGGGAACGAAGAAAATCCTAGGAATTTAAAAATTGGGGTGAGTTTAAAAGAGAAACAAAAAACAGAAATGATTACGTTTTTAGTTGAGTATCAAGACGTGTTCACTTGGTCGTATGAAGATATGCCTGTGTTATACCCGTCGATTATAGTCCACCGTTTACCCACACAAGAGGACATCAAACCAAAAAAGCAAAAATTGAGGAGATTTCGACCTGACGTCTTACTGAAAATTAAAGAAGAAGTGAAGAAACTATTGGAGGTTGGATTCATCGAAGTGTCGGATTACCTAGAATGGGTAGCTAATATTGTTCCAGTAATGAAGAAGAATGGGAAAGTTAGAGCATATGTAGACTTTCGAGATCTCAACCAGGCAACGCCTAAGGATAATTTTCCATTGCCTCACATTGATGTATTAGTGGATAACACTTTTGGAAATCATCTATTCTCTTTCATAGATGGTTTTTTGGGATATAATTAGATTCGAATGTCTGAAGAGGATAAGACGAAAATGACTTTTATTACGACTTGGGGAACATTTTGCTATAAGGTGATGCCGTTTGGGCTGAAGAATGCAGGTGCAACATATCAGAGGGCCATGGTTGCAATTTTTCATGATATGATGCATAAAGAAATAGAAGTGTATGTTGATAATATGATTGCGAAGTCCAAAGAGGAGGAGGATCACCTAGAAAACCTGAGGAAGTTGTTTGATAGGCTAAGAAAGTACCACTTAAAATTGAATCCGGAGAAATGTAACTTTGGTGTGACATCAAGAAAATTGTTGGGGTTCATAATCAGCCAAAGAGGTATTGAAGTCGATCCTAATAAGGCCAAAGCTATAATTGACATGCCTCCTCCACAAACGCTCAAGGAAGTGCGAGGTTTGTTGGGGTGTTTAAATTACATTGCCCGATTCATAGCACAGTTAACGGATAAAAGCCGCCCTTTTTTTAAGCTGTTAAAAAAGAACGCAAAGATCAGTTGGAATGAAGAATGCGAAGAGGCTTTCACGAAAATCAAAGAATATCTCATGAAACCTCCAGTGTTGGTAACTCCTACACCTGGAAAGCTATTGTTTTTGTACTTGACCATAATGACGGAATCCATGGGATCCGTGCTTAGCCAGAAGGATGAAGAAGGGAAAGAGCGAGTCATTTACTATCTAAGCAAGAAGTTCGCAGAAGGGGAGCAAAAATACTCAGAAGCTGAAAGGACCTATTGTGCATTGGTCTGGGTTATGCATTGGCTTAGGCAATATACATTGTATTATCAGATTGAGTTGATCACACAACACGATCCTTTGAAATACTTAACTGAAAAACCGGCTCTCATTGGTAGAGTTTCAAAGTCGTAGATGTTGCTAACATAATTTGACATTAAGTCTATGAGCCAAAGTTTAGTCAAGGGGCAAGCTTTGGCAGATCAATTACCGGAGAATCCTTCTGAGGATACCCCTCAAGGAGCGAGGGTTGAGTTTCTCGATGAAAATATCCTAGTAGCGGGAAATGATTCTAATGGTGGAATAGTTGAAAAATCTTCAGGGTGGAAAATGTTCTTTAACGGAGCAGCCAATGTGTTTGGATGTGGAGTAAGGGCAATTCTGGTATCACCTGGAGGTACACAATTTCCAATGGCTGTGAGATTGGTTTTCCCATGTACTAATAACATTGCAGAATACGAGGCGTGTATTTTGGGGCTCAAAATCGCATTGTTTAAGGAGATACAGGAATTGCAGGTGTATGGAGATTCTTCGTTGATTATAGGCCAAGCTCGAGGTGAATATAAGACGAAAGACCCCAAATTAGTGCCTTATCGCCAACACTTGGCCGAGTTGATAACTAAGTTTGAAAAGATTACCTTTGTATACGTAACAAGGATTCAAAACCAATTTGCCGATGCTCTTGCTACTTTGGCATCAATGATTCAAATATCGAAAGGAGTGGAGATTCAGCCACTTAAAATTGAAATTGAAGAAAAGCCTGCTTTTTGTTTGGCAATGGAAAGTTCATGTGACAAAAAGCCTTGGTATCATGATATCAAAATATTTTTACAACATGGTATGTACCCCGAAGGAGCAGAGAGGAAGGATAAAAAATTACTTAGAAGATTAGAGGCTCAGTACGTGATGATACATTCAAGAGGTTACAGGAGTTGAGGTAAGGAGGATTAAGTGTTGAATCGTATGTAAAGGAATTTCAAATGTTGACGATCCGTTGTGAAGTAGTTAAGCCCAAGGACCAAACCATATCTTGATTCATTAACGAATTGAAGTATGAGATAGGAGATATTCTGGAAACCATGAATATCGATTCACTTGATGAAGTTATCTAAGCTACCTACAGAATTGAGAGGCACCCAACAGAAAGATTCCGAGCACTTGTCAGTCGACTAACCCCTAGCTAACTTGTTTCGAGCAGACCTATGTGATCGGGACTAAGTAAAATTATTGAGATCCAACCTACTCTAACTACTTGAACAAAGGAGAAAGAGATCCCAAGGAAGTTTAAGAAGGGATAAAGCTATGGTTGGAAGACTAGTGAGATCAACTGCTTCAAGTATCAAGGGTTTGAACAAATGGCCTCTCAATGTCCAAATAGAAGAACCATGATGAGCCAAGGAGAAGCTCTGACCATTAAGATCAATAACACTAATGAGGAAGTGAAAGAATTGGAAAAAGATTGAACAAAGCAAGCTATCCAATGAGGAGGAGATTATCTACAGTAAAGAAGGGAATTTCATGCTTATAGCCATGGTATTGAGCCAAGTGATGAGTGTGAGCCTAGTATTAGAAGATTAGTAACAAGAGAATTTGTTCCACATTGGCTGTAAGGTAAATAAGTCATTATGTACACTAATGCTTTGTTCACTTGAGGGGAATTGGAATTTCATTCCCCCCTTATTTCTTATTACAGTATTCACTTGGCTTTTAGTCTTTGAATCGCAATTTCTTAGAAATCGCAATTTCTTAGAAATCCCTATTATATGAAATCAAGTATTAAGAATTCCTTAATTCAACCAAATAATTACAATTCTTCACAAAATTTCAGATTTTTTTTTTTTAAAATAACCTCATATCAATTTAAAGATGACCACCGTTACCATTACCATTGCCATTGATATTGTCACTGCCACCATCGACCACCACTGACCACTACTACAACCACTACTACTACCACCACCACCACCATCACCATCACCATCACTATCACCATCGACCACCACTACTGTTGTCACCATTACTGCTTCCTACCATCGACTATCATTATCGCCATCGCCACCACCACTACCGTTGCTGCTACCATCATTGCCGCTACCGCTGCCACCACCACCACCTCTAATCACTACTATCATCACCACCACTTCTGTCGTCACCACCACCGCAACTACCCTCACCTCTCGCCTCCTCTCTAAGCCACTACCCCCGCTACTGCCATTACCCTCGCTACCGCCACTACTACTATTGCCACTGCCATTGCCGCCACTGCCATTGCCACCACTATTGCTACTACCATCGCCATCACTCGTAACCGCCGTCAACTATTACCAACGCCTCTGCCTCTGTAACTGATTCCCCTCCCCTCCCCACCACCTATTACTTTAGAATTATTTGAGAAAGAAAATGAATCAAGGGTAATTTACTCATTAAAGTTTTATTATGTGTCTATTTTTAAGTTATTTATTAATTCAACTAAACAAAGTAATAAACATTACACCCTTATTATATTCCCTAAAAATTCCAATTACATTTCCCTCTCGTTCCATTCAGTAAAGTGAACGAGCTATAATTATTGATAGTGGTAGTTGCACCAATGCAGCATCTACTTTTATGGTCTAGCAATTAAAGTTGTTGACTTTACCCTATCCCAAGCCTTACAAATTGCACTGGCTTAGTGACAAAGGAGCCTTATAAGTAAATAAACAAGTAGTTATGCTGATCTATATTGGAAACTACCAAGATGAAGTGCTCTGTGATGTATTGCCTATGAATGCATCTTATATCCTTTTGATAAGAAGATCAAGTATGATGGTAGGAAGAACACCTGCTCATTAGAGCACAAAGGGAAGAAGGTAAAGTTGAGCCTTATGACAACTGAGCAAGTTAAGAACATGTAAACTCAATTAAGTTGAGTTTTGAAGAAGGAGGCTTTGTTAATGACCCAAGCCAAGCTGAAGAGAGAGATGAAGCTTGAACAGTTGACATATTTGTTGGTTAAGAGGTTACTTAAGATAAGAGGATTAAATGAGAAACTACTATCTACTGAGGTAAAGTTGCTACTAGATGAGTTTGCAGACCTGTTCCCAAGTGAAATGCCAAAAGGTCTGCTTCCCATTTGAGACATTAAGCATGTAATAGACTTGTAGCTAAGAGCTACCCTTTTGAACAAGCTTGCTTATAAGCTGAATCTTAAACAAGTTACTAAGTTGCAGAGACATGTATATGAACTGATGGAGATAGGGTATGTTCGAGAATCCCTGAGCCCATATGCCATGCTAACTCTATTAGTGCAAAAGAAAGATAGGTCATGGAGGATTTGTGTGCATAGCCGAGCTATCAATCGTATTACCATCAAGTATAAATATCTCATACTTAGGCTTGATGACATGCTTGACAAGAGCAAGAATATTCTCGAAGATTGATCTTAAATCTAGATACCATCAAATCAGAATGCTAGAGGGAGATGAGTAGAAGACTTCATTTAAGACTTGCCATAGATTGTATGAATGGCTTATGATGCTAGCCTATTAAATAACCTGAGCATATTCATGTGACTTATGAACCATGTGCTCTAAGAACTGATTGAGAAACTTATTGTTGTATATTTTGATGACATTTTAATCTATAACCCTAACCTAGAGACTCACTGTAAGCATCTCCATACTGTTTTCTTAAAGCTTCAAGTTAAAAAGCTTTATGCCAATTTAAAGAAGTGTTACTTCTATGGAACTGAGGTAATATTCTTAAGATGCGTTGTCAATAGAGGTGATATATAAGTGGATAAGGAAAAGGTGAAAGTAATTACTAAATGGTTGGTCCCATCCTGCTCTACCAACATGAGAAGTTTTCACGACTTCACATCCTTCTACTACCACTTCATTAAGAATTTTAGCACCATTGTGGCCTCATTGACCGAACTATCTAAGAAGAACATTGAGTTCAAATGGGGAGAAAAGGAATTTTGAGGAGCAGAGGAGTTTTGAGGAGGTAAAGGAGAAGCTAACTATTACTCCTATTTTAGCTCTTCTAAGCTTTGACAAAGTATTTAAAATAAAGTGTGATGCGTTCAGACTAGGATAGGAGTTGTACTGATATAAGAGGGCTGACCTATTGCCTGTTTCAGCGAAAAACTCAAAAGAGCTATGGTCAACTACTTTGTATATTATAAGGATTTTTACTCTTTGATTCGAGCTCTGACCATTTGGCAACAATATTTGTTATCTAAAGAATTCGTGATTTATACTGATCATGATTATTTGAGATAATTGAAGAGCCAGCCTAAGTTGTTTCGAAGACAAGCCAAGTGGATTGAGTTTATGGAGCAATTTTCTAATGTTGTCAAGTACAAGAACGGTAAGAAAAATGTAGTGGTTGATGCCTTATCAAGATGACATTCCCTATTAACCAAGCTATAGACCAAGTTACTTGGATTTTCTATGATCAAGGACTCATATACTGAGGATCCACACTTTGGGCCCATCTATGCATGATGTGAAGATGGTTGAACACTTCATGACTATCACAGGAAAGGCAAATACTTATTTAGGAAGAGGAGATTATGTATCCAGACCTATTTTATACGAGAGTTGCTAGTGTACGAGGCGTATGGTGGAGGGTTGTCTAGACATTTTGGTAAGCACTAAATTCATGAGGTACTAGCTTCTAGATACTTTTGGTCAAGAATGATGAAAGATGTCCAAGCTATACTGGAAAGATGTGCTACATATCAAAAAACGAAGAGCCAACCTGAGCAAGCACCTAATATACCACTACTTATCCCGACCAAACCATAGTATGATCTAAGTATGGACTTTGTATTAGGTTTGCCAAGGACATCTCAAAGGAAGGACTCCATTATGGTGGTCATGGATTGCTTTAGCAAGATAGCACACTTTGTGCCCTATTCCAAAATTAATAATGCTTTGATTATCTCTTCTCTCTTTTTGTAAGAAGTGGTTAAATTACATGGAGTGCCGAAAACCATGGTATCTGATTGAAATCTAAAGCTCTTGAGCTATTTTTTGAGGACCCTTTAGAGATGACTAGGAATGAAGTTACTCTTCAACACATCATGCCACCTACAAATAGATAGACAAACCAAAGTTGTCAATCGAACTTTAGGGAATTTACTAATAATTGCTATTTGAAGGAATCCATTTGATTGGGATATGTACTTATTGATCATCGAATTTGCATACAACAAAACTACTCATAGCATCACCAAGAAGTCACCCTTCGAGGTCACTTATGAGTATAATCTTGAGTTGCCTCTTGACTTGTTTACCCCATCTAACCAACTTGAAGACCTACAAGCTATTAAATGATCCAAAGACATTGGAGACATGCATTAGGAGGTTGTAGACCACCTAACATGAGCTACATCCAAACTCGAAAGAAAGAGCTAAGAAACAAGAGCTTAGAGATTTGGTGTGGATCCATCTTAGTAAGGATTGGTTTCCCTACCTTAGGAAGAGGAAGCTATCTCCATGGGCAGATGGAGCATTCAAGGTGATCGAAGAGATCAATCCCAATGCTTATAAAGTTGAACTACCAGAAGAGTATGGGGTCTCTAACTCCTTTAATGTTGCAAATCTCCACTCCTATATCCCTGAGGATGAGCCACCCAATAATAAACCAGATTTGATCCCAGATCTTAAATAGTCAATAGGGGATCATAAGAATCAAAGGGCTAATCACAATTCCGAGCATGTGACCTTACTTCCCTAGCTCGCTAAACTATTGAAAGACAACTCACTCCTAAAGAAGAACTGTTCGTCCAATTTAATTTGGCATGTCTTCTAAGCTCCTTTGAACTATTTACTACCTCATGAGTAAAAGAGGAAGAAGCCACCAACATTGTTGAACCCAATTCAAGCCGACCAACACTTCTCCTTGATGTCGGGCTGAAATATTCCTAAGTTTGAGTTACTGTACTACTGAATCGAGCTACCCCAAGATCCTTTTGTTAAACTAGCCCTCCTTAGTCCTTGAACCATTAAGCTACCAACCTACCAAACTGCTAACTTGATCTGCATTAATCGGTAAGTAGTATCATGAGGACCACAAAATGAATAGTTGACATGTGCTTCATTTTCTGACTTTGTACTAATTTTTTTTTTTTGTAACCAAATATTCTTTATGTTTATTTATAACTTAACCCTAGGAAATTTTTTTGTAATTTACGTATACCTAGAACTTGCTTTAATTGGGCCATATAAATAATTGTACTATGTAATAGCCCCAAGTAAGTAAGATTGAATTTTAGACATTAAAATTTAAAACTTCCTTCTTAAGCTTGTGTTTTCTTGTTGAAAACTAAGACCTTAAAGAGCTCTTATTTAGACCATTGAGTGTAGACTAGTAGTGAGCAACCTTACATTATACTTGTACATCATATCAAGTATAGTTCACGCTCGTATGAGTCATTGATATATTATATCCACCATCAGTGCATGAGGACCCCTACTTAATCTCCGACTACCATTTATCCTTTGGACCACCTTGAGGTTTGAACTCACCCTTTTGGTTGCGTGATATGGGTAGTTGTATGTCACCTTTTAGGCAATCCATATCAATAAGCTAAGTTGGTTGGTTACCTCGTTGAATAATAATAATAACAATAAAATCAACAAGAAAAACCTTAATTCATCTAAGGTTCTAAACAGTGAACACAACACTCTACTTTCTTCGTCTACCTCATTTTTCTCTCCATTAACGATGCCTCACTCTAACATCAAACTAAGTTTTTGTCATCAATGACTCGGTATTTGTACTATTATTATTATTATTGTTATTATTATTATTATTATTATAGATATGAAATTTGTATATAACATTATTATCATTCGTTATACCCTACTATCAACAAAGAAAACTACTTGCTAAAAATTTAAATATTTGTCCATGGAATTCTAATATTTATACATAATCTTATATTCTTTGTTATAACTGATTATATATATATATATATATATATATATAGAAAATAGGAGTATTAAGAGTAAATAATAAATACACTTCTTTATATTTAATTTATGCATACTTAAATTTCTTGTCTTTGAAATTGAATCCCTAAACCTCCAAATATGAAAAACAAACATGGTTTTAAATGATATTTTACTACTTTGCTTTCAAATAAAATAATTCAAACTATGAAAAATAAATTTATTAATTTTAAGGAGCAATGTGGTGATATAAAATATAAAAAAATTAAAATATTTTAAGAACTATAGACACTTAACATTAAAAATAAGAATTTAAATACAAACTAAAAGACTATATAATAGGTCATATCTATGATCTACCTAAATATTAATTTTAGTTCTAAGTTCACAAGTCGAGGTGCATGAAAATGCCGAAATACAAGCGTATACCTAATAATATCCTTTTAAAGAAGACCTCAGGTTTTCTCATTATATATAAATTTGAGTATTAACACTTTGCATTTTCTAACTAAGTCGTAGGAAGAAACTCTAGCGACCTCTAGTATAATCTTTTGCCTTCTCACCATTTATCTAATATAAGGTAACATCTAAATGTAAAATCACATTGTTTGGTCTTCTTTTCACAATATTAGTATTGATAGAAGAAGAGAATTGGGTTTTTTTCCCTCTCCATCTCGGTTTGCTAGTAATTTTCGAAGATAGATAAACTTTATTGTTTTGGTTCCTTCAAAATTGCAGCGAGGTGCCGTTGAGGAGGAGGCAAGATTAGAGTGATGTGGCCTTTGCTTGCTTTTGAAAATGAATGGGAAGTATGATGAGAGAGGGAAAAATGAGAGAGAGAGAGAGTAAATTTTCAAATCCAAAGCAAAAATTGAGTTACACATGCATAGATTGTGAGTATGAGAGAGTATTTGAGTAAGAATGATTGCTTTTTTATTTTTATTGATCATATTGCTTTTTTCTTCTATTTGTAAAATTAAATCTTTAGATTATGTGTTATTCTTTTTTGTTTAGTTTCTAAATTCTAGCTTCACTTTTTTTCTTGTCCATTGAATTTCTATTGAATAGTTTAATTGTTCATGCTTTCTTATATTATTATAATATCTTATTGCAGAAATCTCTCCATTATATAATATCTTCGATGGGTAGCATTATGTAACTTGTGCAAGAGCTTGCCCTTAAGTTATAAGGATGGAGATTATGAATCAAGAGTTAATTTTTATTTCGATAAAATTTTTCATTTATTTTTAATCCATTGTATGTTTGTTATAATGTTGTTGACTTGTTGTGGATTTTTATACTATAGATGAATTGTTACAAAAAAGAAATATTGCTAATGAATTATTATAGATTTTTTTTTTCCAATAAATATTATAATCTTTTCAATTATGTTGTTTTCTTAGATTATGTAGAGAATAATATGCTCTTTTTTTTTTTTTTTTTAGTTTTTAGGAATCTTTAGATGTGAGTTATGATAGCCGAAGAAATTACAAAAATAAAGAAGGAAAATATAGATTTTTATGTAGTATTTTTGTTAGTATCAAGTCATGTAAATTTGATGATTATGTTAATATTGGTGGTGTAAATTTAATTATTTCAATAATTTTAACATTATTTGTAATTTTGAGTTTGATAATAAAACTCATTTGTAATTATTAATGTTATTTTTTTGCTGTGTGTAAAATATATATATTTTTTTATTTTTTGATCTCTCCATAAATTATATGATTATTTTTATTCTATTTTTTTTTTCATTAGATGAAACTTCATTACTATTGTTTATTTAATCAATAAAATATATTTGGTAACTTTTACTTATAAAGTATGATTTCAAATTAATAAAAAAAGATATATGGTTAATACATTTTGCAAGTAGCTTACAAAATGCATATGACATTTTTATGGCTTTGGAATCTTCAATCCATGAAATATGATATTTAAAAAATTAAAAAAAAAAGAAGGCATAATGGGGAACTGAGTTTGCTAGTCAAGGGGAATTTGACAAGTATTTTGTCATGCCTCAAATTCAAAAAGTTGTAACAATCTCGCTATATAAACTAACTTAGGTAGAAGTTACCCTCCTTAGCTACTAACCTAAGTATAGTCTACACAAAGCAAACGACAACTGAACTAGTTTTGAAGCAATCAAATGGCTACCTATAGTAAATAAGACCTGTAGAATAACACTTTACAAAATGCATATATTCACATATTTAAAGATAATTTAGATCCTTTACATATCCTCATATACATTAGAAGTTCCAAAGTTTTCAAAAGATATGTATATCTCTATGGAAGGACTACATTACATATTATGGATATAACAATGAGTTAACAAAGACTATAAGACCTCCTAAGATAACCTTATAATCTTCCGAAGAAAGAAAAAAAAAAAGTAAAATGAGCTTTGATCCATTAATTAGACTTCAACACTTCACTCCCCAACTCATTAAAACTAACCTATGGATAATTGTAATGAGGCATCTTTAGGTACTACTCCATACCTGCAAAACAATCTATTAGGATGTGAGCTTATTAGCTTAGTAAGAAGGGACAAAGTCATAAGAGTATATTAACAAGCATGGTTGTTCAATCACTAAGTAAATGCAATTGGAACAAGTAAATGATAGATCATCCTACAATGTTTAATCGATCTGTTGTGAAATTAGAGAAATTTCGTCCATTCTAACCTGGATTTCAAGGAGTTTCAACATGATACTATTAGACTAAATCTAAGCTTATGTAATGGAGAACACTCTCTACCCCAAACAACATTCAAACCATGATTCCCAACCTTACCGTGATCTCTTCTTGTATCACTTAGTTTGACTAAGGGTGGGAAAAGGATCATTTCTACTGTCCTCATAAAAGTATCGATATTTAGTCTTAGTCTAACAACTTAGTCATTACTCTTATTAAGTTCATGAATGTTGGGTTAGATCTTACTCAACTTAAGATGAGTCTGGATTATAAGGTGAGCAACCAAGTTCATACACTTTAGACATGTATATAAACAAACATTCTTAGTTCTGTAAGTATCCTAATACAATACTTCGACATGCCATAAAGCATCGATCCCAACATACCTGTGTTTACTAGTAACTGCCCCTAACCGTTGCCTCCTTGCTCTTCAATTATTTATAAAAATAAATGATAGATTAGTTTTCAAGCTTTTATTCATTTACTGTTGGTTTGTTTTCTACATTTTTGGTTGTCTTATCATAACTTTTAAAAGTTATTTCTACTTAAAAATTATGATTTCTTGATCATTCATTGATTTTTATAAGTTACCTTAAACTACCAAATCCTCTGAGTTAGGTTCCGAGGGGTTCTATAGTAGTTCTCTTTAATAAAAAATCTTTTGAGTTACTATCTAAGCTACACAAGAGTCATTCATGATATCAATTTTACTCTTTGAGGTAGCCTTTGAATTACTCCAAGTTAAGCCCCTTATTACGCTATCCTTTGAGCTGCCCTCTAACTTTGTTATCTCCAAAGTTTTTAGGAAAATTATCCTTTAACCAAGCTTCTGAATCTTTTGTTTTTACATTTTATTTATAAATTTTACTTCTAGCTTGCTCTCTGATTATCATTCTAGTGTAAGATTCATTCATAAGAAACTCTAGATTATTCTCTACCTTTAACTAACGTCCTATAATTAACTAATTTACTAACTTTTTTTCAATTTACAATTATGAAATATGTTTAAAACAACAAGTAACACTTCGAACAACATTCCTCAGCTTCATTATTTCTCAACTCTTTATATAGTTCATCATAGCTTATCAATTTTTCAAATTTAATAAAATAATCAAATACCAACTTCACCTTTGAAGACCAACTTACAATTTTCTATAAGACCCTACTTTACAACTCAATCCAACCATTCTAGAATAGTGTAAATACTTCAACGAGGAATTAAGCTCAGTATTCAAGTGTTCTTAAGAGAAATATGCTATTCTTTCACTAAAACACTATTTTGTACATAATTTAGAGCTCAAAATCACATAATAATTTAGGAAATAGTTTTATAAAAAAACTTTCACAAAGAAATTCAATATTAACTTAGGATAGTTTATAAAAAAATTTTGAAGTGGAAAATACGTTATTTGCCTTATTTATTTCAACTTCGAAAATTGTTCGATTTTTTCAATTTCTTAAGGACGTATATGATAGCTATTAAATTTATACAAAATGGTATTTTTCCTAGATTCTATATGTAAAAATATATAGGAATAATTTTTTTTTTCATAATTTTCTAAGCATTTTTTATATTTCTACAAAATAATGTAAATTTGAACTAAATTTTAACCTTAAAGGAAAACCTATTTCCAGCAACCAACTTCGGCCACTCCTTTGCTGACAACTCTAATTGCTAACCACTCCTTATGGTAGGGTGGTCAATTGACTTTTAATTCTGCCTTATATTAGTGAACTGCTAAATCACCTAAATCGTATGTTGATTTTGCTATTTTTTTCAAATTTTCTCCTTTGATTATTTTAACTCACTTTGATTTTTCCTAACTCATCACTTGTATGTATAATATGTTGGAGAGGGTTTCTAAATTTTTCCCAAGCTAATTAATGGTTGAAATGAATTTCTTTCTCTTTCGTCATGTATTTTTCCTTTAAATACCATATCTACCTTGTATGATCACATGCTATATTTCCTAAACACCTCAATGATGATCCACATGCCTGAATTGCTTTGTTCCTAGATGTTCCCTTATTTTTTTTTTATATAATTTCTAATTGATTTTCCTATGTTATCTTGGCCTAAAATGTGAATATTAGGTTATTTTAGCTAATTACAAGTATACATATATACTTAAAAATTTCACACGATATATATGTATATATTCCATATATTATTTTATGTCCCATAATAGTTTTATTACTTATATAATTTATCTCTAAAAGTTTATAAATTAGAGAGACCTATTTTTATGTGATTACGATAAATAATACGTAATATGTTTAAATTATATTATTTTAGCTATATTAATATTATTTTATTATATTTTTAATATTTGGGTCCATAGAATCTCTTCAACTAATGTCTCAAGCATGTTCATAAGTTTTTAAGTTAATTGGATTGGTTTTACCAATATCTTAAATTTGCTTATTAAATTCCTACTTACTGAGTATGGGGCTCACACGTTTTACAATGAACTAGTTGATGCACTAAGTTCACTAGTTAGTAATATTTTCCATTAGGATCTTACAACAACCCTTTTAATGGTGACCAATTTTGGGGAAAATTTTTTGCCAGTAAGGCTCTTACTTGCAAAAAAGAGGCTATTCTCGCAACTTTCTTTTGCAAGAGTAGGGGCCTTTTTTTTTTTTTTTTTGTAGTGAAAGGTACAATAAACAGTACCTTAGAATTCATACACTGTATACTTTAGAGTTCAAGTTTGAGAGTAGATACGTGATACTCTAACTTCATACTCATAACTTACCCTATATAAGCTAGTTCCATAAAATTACTATCAGAATTTAACTTATGACTTTTAATACTCACTTAAAACCTACTTGATCGAGTAAGGTCCGGATAGATACTATATGTGATAAAGTTACTTGCTCACCTCTAAATTAAGTTAGCACAAAATGTATATACATAACAGACATACACATATAATATAGGGTAATAATATATAACTCAACAACTTTTGATTAGCTTGGTGAAAGAATTGGACTTTTATATTATTTTAATACATCATAATTTTGCAGCGTTGCTTTTATCATAATTTAGTATCTCACAAATTTATTCCAAATGTCTAAGAGTTCAATTATATGTCATCAATTTTAGGAAGTATTATATCTAATTTTGCCTAAACAATGATTTTAATCTTTCTTCAAATAAAATCTCCATTTATAATATCATTTTTTATTGTTACTGTAGATTTAAAATCCTTATTTTTACTCATGTTAATCAACTTTTACAGGTAAGTGCACGGAAAATTCAGTGATAAAAAAGGTCGAAGTTAATTACATGTTTGTAGGATATATTATTGAAAAGTCAATTTTGATGGAAATTTGCAAATATTGCTGTTAAACCATTGATCTGATATAAATAAACTTCTAAAATTTTAAAAGGTGATTTTGCTTCACTTGACTTTTAGAAATGTGCATATACATCCTAATTATTAAGTTCTAAAACCAACAATATTTATAGTTTCTTTTGCAACGTTTTTAGGATTTTAGCTATGATTTGAGGATCATTTGTATGTACTACAAAGCTACGGGGAGCTAAATTTGCTTTTTTGAAATTTAGAGTGCTTCATTAATAGTTTGAGGATGTATTTATAATCATCTCAAATTTATATTACAACAACAAAGAAATATCTTAAACTTTTTCCAATTTTTAGTCACACACACACACATACATTTATATATGTATATATATTGATATTCAGTAGTGAAGCTAGTAAATTCTCCGAATCCCACCCAACAATCCAACTTAATCCTACCCCTAATGGTGAACCTAAAATTACAATTGACCTTTTGTACTTATTCTTATCCTATATGAGGTCACTCCATACTTGGTGATATAGAATCCTACATGTACCATTCAATATCAATTTTCAGTAGTAGTAATAGTAGTATAAGGATTCTTTTTCTTTATTATTGGCTTCAGACTAGAAAAATAAAAATAGGTTAAAAAATGAATTGAATTAGTGATTGGCTCAAATCCAAGGTTAAAAAATGAATTGAATTAATGATTAATTCCAATCCAGTAGTAGTAGGTAGAACTTGTTAGATACAGTGGACAGCACATGGGTAATGATAATGGTATTTAGCCTCTTTTCATCTTTCGACTTTGCAGTTCTTTAGGCGCTATACAATGCATGCACCTGCAAGTCAATATTGAACGTGACTGAAAATTAGAAATATTTGAGAAACCCATTAATAAATTTCCATGCATAACATGCAGGCAGCGCTCTCATTGTCACTGACTGTGACAACGCAAACTCAAAACCTTATAATAGACAAACACAGCCTGACATATTACACATATGTTATTTTTTAAATACACACGATTGTCCTATGATGTCCCAGGCAATAATTGAGTGGGCATTAAATGTACTCGTATATTACATTGAAATAAAAGATGATGTTTTTTCCAAAAAAAAAAAAAATAATAATAATAACGAAATACCTCGAGCTTCAACGTCAGGGTCTTGTTAAGGGAGCAAAGAAACTAATCACTTTTTTATATATTGAAATTTTTTTATGAATTTGTATACGTTCCTACTAACTAATTTTAACAAGTGACTCATAATACTTATCAATATAATAGCCACTGTCATATATTATACATTTTTATTAAACATAGATGTATAATAGATATTATAGATACATACATTTCTGCACATAATTAACTGAATTATTAAAATAATCGCCGAATTATGGGATGATAATAATATTAGATGACACTGACATGGATCTGACTGAATTAGCAAAAGATTCCAACCAATAAATTCACCTACTATATATTTTAAAGACGATAATATAAATATTGACAGGATGGTTAAAAGTACTTGCTGTCATAAAAATAACCCTTAAGGGACAAATTAGCTAGGCAAATTGTCATAGTTACATTCAATCACATCGTGCCCTATGATTGGCAGAGGGTCAAGGCGACACAATAGACAAAAGTTGGAGGCCCAGTGGCGATCTTAGTCAGCATCTCGGGCCTCGGTTTAAAGGTGGTGTTGCTTGATTCTGTTTCCATACTGTATCCAAAGAAATGCTTTAAAAAAGGGGCACATGTACCTATATGTAAAGTGGTACTTATCATTTTGTAATGCACTCAGTTTATTCTTTGTGTCAATTTTATATGTTTGCAGGTAAGAGTATTATAAGATATATATATATACATATATATATTTATATTTATATTTGTGTCTTTAATCTTTCTCTTTTTTAGGTGGGTTCTTTTTTTTTATTGTTTCTCTTGTATTGCATAATATTCAAATATGTGCAATGTTATGTGATAATTCTAATGTGCTAGTGAAATCTTGTCTTACATGGTGCATATATATATATATGATCCAATTTATCTCCTTACTTTTTGGAATACAACACTTCACTTTATCGGAATTTCACCTCTCTTTTTTTTTGTCATTTAGTTTAGTTTTATTTTAGGTTATGAAATTTCATAAAAATGGAGTCTATATGTCATATTACCATGCCCTTATTTCAAAATAATACGCCAAGTTGGAAACAATCTTACAAACCAATCATGCTTTGGGAAAAAAAATCTTGTTACTGTATTTGTTTAGAAAAAAAACAAAAATTGTGTTCTCATTATGGCCCGACATAACAACAATTACTTAAATACATTTGTATCGCTAAAAAAAGCCAAAGTGTCAATAGGTCAAGTTTTAGTACTATATATATACACATACGTACACATACACATTAAAACATTCATTAGCAATAGGAAAAATTCCCTAAGATTTTCTTTTTTTTTTTCTTTTATTATAGAAGAAACAACTTAATTCACATCAAAACATAATAGGGGTAAAGAATAACCAAATGAAGAGATGGGGATGTAAAAATTCAACCCACAATGGAGATCTCTTTTAGATCTAAGCGTTGAAATATCTCTTTCAAAGGTAAAATTTTCTAATGAGAATGAAAATAACCAAAAAACACACCAACATAAAAAGTAAAAAAGTAAAATAAATAAAGTGGCAACCCTTAAGCGAGAGAGAAAGAGGAGATGAAATAGATGATAAAGAGGGCAATGGCATAAGAAGAACAATAGTGATAAAATAGTGGTGGCGATGAAGAGGCAATAGTAGAGGTGGCAATGAGGAGGTGATAGCAATGAAGATAGCATGTAGTATGGAAAATGGAGACGATGATGAAGAGATGACAAGGTAGCAATAAGATGTAGAAATGAAAGAAAATAACAATAAAGAAGAGGCAGCAATAATGAAAAGTAATGTAATTCTAGAAAAGGAAAACTTTATTGGGTTTAATAAGATTATAGGTGGAAGAAAAAAGATATAAAAGGAGGTGGAAAAGGTGTTAGAGAGGATAAACAAGGGTGGTACCCTTAAGGTTTACAACTTAGTGTTTTGGTCTTTAGGAAGGGAAAGCGAATAAAGAGAGAGAAAGATAGAGACAAAAACACAATTTGCTTAAAGTATATATTGACAATCTCTTGAATGACAAGAATAGAAATGTTAAGCTTCTAAATCTTTTATTGGCAACATTCAAATATGTAGGAAAGGTGAGATTGCTTATTGTCATATTATGAGCAATATTCAAATAAGGTAAGACCAAGTACAACAATCATAGAGCATTAGTTTCATTTAACAAAATTTATAGGATTTTTTCTCATCACATACTACTCAATTTGTTTGATTGCACCTATGTGGTATTTATAGGAGCCTAACCTAATACACATACCTCATCATTATTCATATATGAATTGTGAAGCAATGACTAGACCAATGCCAACAATTCTACACATGATGTAAACCTAGTGGGTGCAGGATAATTGAAAAAAATAATTATAAAAAAAGGGAAACAAAAATAAAACATATAATTGAATAATATTGAATATTTGAACTATTTCTATGCAAAATAGGAAAAATTATTTTATATTCATAATATTTAATGTGTTGCTATTAACTATACAAAAAATAAATAATCCTTTAAAATGCATCTTGTTTGGTATATATTAACTCTCACTAATAGGAAATTCTTATTCCTTAATGATCTAAGACTAGCTTTATTTAATTTTCTTTATCTTCTTTCTAACATCTAGACTTTTCCTTATTTTTCTATTGTTACAATTTAAGTTGGATGTTCTTCTATATAAATAAATACATATACTTTACAACTCCTTCAAAAATAGGGTAAAGACGATAAGGTCCTTGAGCTCTAATTTTTAAAGTTTAATTTTTCACAAAGTTTGAATTTTTTTAAAAAAGTAATTTCAACTGATTCATCAGTTAAGTCTAGTAAATTGAAACCAATAGAACCAATGGGTCGAAGTCAAAGACTAATCCAATACCAATGCAATTTACACAATAGTAATATGTAGTTGCTAAGAATAACTTATACATCAAGAAAACATAAAATAGGAAGTTGCTTAGCTCATGATGTCCCTAGCAATCAACCATAGTAGAAAACTAGTAATAACATTATGTGGCAATCGATTAGTCAACCACATACTTCTTGCCTACCTTGTTCATTTATTGCTTCGAAGTGTTACACTATGATAGCCCCATTAAGCCATGTTTTGAAATCATGCTCTAAATTTGTGCCTTTACCCATTTCTTAACCTATTTTTCCTTTTAAAGTCAAGTTTGATGTAAATTTAAGATACCAGCTCAAGAATCTCTACCTTAATTTGAACCTTCATAAATCAATATATGCATATACACATATGCAACATTTACAATATAGCTTTACTCTCTCATACATCATATGTGGAAAGTATTACTAAAGTACAAAGCCTAACAATGCGAAATCAATGTAGCTAAAGCCAAGAATGCTAATAAATAAATTTAAGTAGACCTCAAGCTATTGAGAATACTTATCTAAAACCAAAGTTATGGATTAAATCTGACAATGAGGTTAAGTATTCTAAGAAACTTGGTATAATTGGATAGATTAACCTTAACCCATAATGTGAACCAAGGCCAAGAACAAACAAGGTTAGGAGTAGGGGTAGGTCTAACTTTGCCGAAAGCTTGAAAAATGAGATGGAAGGTTGTGCCACAACAAGAAAAGTAAATAAGCAAACCTACGAATAACTTTAAAGATATGACACACTAAGAAACTTCCAAGAACTTACGACATAACTCGATATGACACATGAGTTGATTTGGTGAGGTTACTTACTACCTAACTTTGCTTAAGAGTTAGGATAACAGTAAAGTGAGTAAATAAGCTTATGAAAGCAATGTTCACACAAAAGGAAGGAGTATATTCAATATTCATGTGATAAGATCATTTGCGACTACATTTACAATCGGTATTTATACCTGAAAATTAAGGTAACCTATCTAAAATGGAAAAAGACAAAATGGGTAATGTTTCAAAGACGTAATATATAAGGAAAACAAAATGGTACAGATGAAAATTCATGGGAAACAACAAGAAGTATAGTATAATCCTATTTTACATAGGACTACCATGTGGCAGTAGTTTTTCGGGAATGCTTTATTAAAAACAATCGAATAGTACAGTTATGATGGTTGTTGATGAGCAAGGGTACCGAGTAGAGGCCAAACCATTTGAGGAGAACTAGCTTGGAACGTATATTGGAGCTCTCGGCTCCTTGACATCAGTGTTTCTAAACTAGAGGTCAGCTTAGTCATGTCTAAGTAAGAGTAGGGGTTTGGGTTATCAGTAGAGCATGCATCTAGTGGACACTCGATTACCAAAAGATGTTTAGTTACTTAACTCAACATTAGGAGTTGGTCGGCAGTAAGGATCAACTTCGCTTCGGCAAGAGTTGGCTAAAACAAGAGAATTCACCTTATTAGTCCTTTTAGGCCCTAGGCTTAGCTATAAGTTAAAGCTCTAGTAGTTTGATCCCTATCATCCCTTCCCAGTTGATTTGGATTTGGGATCAAATCCAGCTGGTCTTTGCTCAATCCTTCATCAGGTCGGTAAGGGTTGATATTGTCAATGTTGAAGGAGTCAAATACCCCATAGTCTTCAAGTAATTCCAGTCAATAGGCTTTGTCACTAATCTTTTGGAGTACTTTGAAAGGACCTTTGGCACAGGTGGATAACTTATTCTTTCTTTTGCTCAAGAATCTCTCCTTGCTCAAATGTAACCATACTAAATCTTTGGGCTGAAACTATGTTAACTTCCTTCCTTTACTGTACTCCTACATTTTCTTAGTAACTTAGTCAATCTACCACGTAACTTTCTCCTATATTTGATGCAGGGACTGTACTTGGGCTCTTGCATCAATATCTTATTGTTTGGACATGAGTACAAGGCTGTGATTAAGGGGTAACTTAGGGTTAAAACCATAAACAACTTCAAAGAGTGTTTTCTTGGTGATGTTGTATACAGTACAGTTATAGGCAAATTCCACCACTGGCAAACAAATATCCCAATCAACCAAGTTCTTCCCTACTACAGCTCGAAGCAATGATCCTAAAGTACGATTAACTACCTCTATTTGACCATCGGTTTGGAGGTGATAGGAGGTGCTAAACAATAGTTTAGTCCCCCTATGATGCCATAGAGTCTTCCAGAAATGGCTTAAGAACTTTGAATCTCTATCAAAGACTACATACTTCGATATCCTGTGTAATTGAACAATCTCTTGCAAAAAGAGAGAAGCAATAGCTGAAGCATCATTAGTCTTAGAGTAGTGCACAAATTGTGTCATCTTACTGAATTTATCCACAACAACCATCATAAAATCTTTGCCTCAAGCAATTCTTAGTAACCTAAAAACAAAGTCTATGCCTAACTCAGTCCAAGGCTGGGTCGGGACAGGTAACAGCATTACTTTCTCTTGTTCAGCTCGGCATTTGGCCCTCTTACAAGTAATACATCACTTAATGACTCGATGCACATCTCTCCTCATTCTCAACCAAAAGAACTATTCACTCAACGGCTCATATGTCCTTTTCTCCCCAAAATGTCTAGAAAGTCCTCCACTGTAGGCTTTTCTCACCAATAGTTCCCTCATTGAGCAAGTTGGTAAACATAACTTCCTACCTCTGAACAGATAACCATCCTCGACCTGGTACTCATCTAGTACTCTTCCTTCTCTACAATGCCTATATATAGAGCTAAAATGAGGGTCATTCTGATACTACTCTTTTATGCTTGCAAACTTGAACAATTTGTTCTGCAACTTAGAGAGTAGAATATGTCTCCTCAACAAAGAATTACCAACTACATTGCTCTTGCCTTGCTTATACTTAATGACAAAATTAAATCCTTCCAAAAATTCAATCCATTGAGCTTAACATTTGGAAAGCTTAGATTGGCTTTGTAAATACCTTAGTGACTTGTGATTTGTGAATATGAAAAATTCTTAAGGCAAAAGATAGTATTTCCATACATAAAAAGTTTGGATCAAGGCCAAAAGCTCTTTATCATATACAATATAGTTTATTTGTGCTCTTTTAAGCTTTTCACTATGATAAGTGAAAGGTTGGTCTTCTTACATTAGCATAGTTTTGATGGTAACACCTGGCACATTACACTCAAGCAGCTCAAATATCTTGTCAAAGTTTGGTAAGGCCAAGACTGGGGTAAAGGTTAACCTTATTTTTATCTCGACAAAACTCCTCTCCTCTTTCTATCCTTACTTAAATTCTACATTCTTCTTTATCAGCTCAATTAGAGGTGCTATAATGACAATGGATGCCAATCTATGAAAACTTCTCACCTTAATACAAGAGGTTGGGGTCGGCTATTCAACAATTGATCATATCTTCTCTTCATTAACCTTCAATCCCTTTCCACTAGCCACATACCTTAGGAAGATAACTTCTTCCTGGCTGAAACAACATTTCTTCAAGTTCCCAAACAATCTTTCTATTCAGAGGACATTAAAAATATCTTTGAGATGTTTAGTATGCATTGCTAAGTTAGCACTATAGATAAGGATGTCATCAATGGAGACAACAAACTTGCCAATTAGGTCTCTCTAAACATGATTCATTAGTCTCATGAAAGTGCTTGGGACATTTGATAGTCCGAAAGGCATGACCATCTACTCATACAAGCCATGTCGAGTCTTAAAAGTAATTTTCCATTCATCCCCTTACCTCATTCGAATCTAATGGTAGCTAGATTTCAAATCAATTTTATTGAAGATCCTAACTCTATTCAATTTGTCCAACATATCATCCAACTTGGGGATAGGATATTGGTACTTGATTGTGATATTGTTCACATCTTGGCTATTGACGTACATTTGTCAAGTACCATCCTTTTTCGGTACAAGGAGTATCGACACAATACAGGGGTTGAGACTCTCCTTCATATAACCCTTTTCTAGAAGTTTATTAACTTGTCTTTGGACTTCGGTAGCTTGTTTTCGGTTCATCTGATAAGTTGGTTTGTTCGGTAGGGCAACACCAAGTAACAAGTCAATGTAGTGCTCAATACCTTTGAATGGGGGTAATCCCTCAAGTAACTGTTCTGAGAACAGGTTAGCATATTCATCTAATAGCTTTCTAACTTTTAAGGGTAACTCAATCTATTCCCTTAGCTCTAATATCCTTCTAACCAACATAAAAGTCGGCATGTTGGCCTTTATAGCTTCTCGGAGCTTAGCTCTACTCAGTATTAAAGTCTTCTTAGATCCTTAAGTAAGTTTAGCTTGTAGTTAGCTAACTTAACTCCATGTTATAGGGTTTAGAGTAATCTTTCTCGAATACATAGGTGTTCTTAAACTTATCATGGATAACTCTTCTGTTAAAGAGCCATGGTCGAACTAGTTATACATAGGATGCACACATCAGTAACACATCACAAGGAATCTTGTCAGAATAATGTCCAACAGAGATCGATAACAAGACTAGCTGAGTAACATGTAATGCCCCCTTTTGATTTAACCAATGTAACTTATACGACTTTAGATGGGAGATAGTCAACATTTTCACCTTCTTTATTAGGTCGGCAGATGCCACATTAGTACAGCTCTCACTATTCAATATGAGCACACAAACATGCTCATTCACCTTGTAAGTAATATGGAACAAATTCTCTCTCTACTCTTCATTAGTAAAGGGTTCCAAACTCATTGCACGTTAGACTACAAGTCAACTTATCCAGAACTTTTGTAAACACATCCTTCTCAATCAGTTTAGCATTAACGTCAATCTCATCTTCTACTTCTTTCTCCACCTTGGGCTCCTCATTTGTACTATCCACTTCAAGCCTAGGGATATCTCCTTTGATAAACATAGTTCATTAATTCGGACATTGAGTAACCATATGCCCAAACCCTTGGCATTTGAAGTACGTGATGTACCTTGTTTTCCTCCCAAATCCTTACCTCTTCTCATATGTTCTTGTTGGCTCATCATCATTGGGTCGGCCCTTTTGTTTAGCTTAGATATTTATCTTCTTAGTTGGCTCGGTATTTGGTTAAGCTTAGTAACCTCCTTGAACAAGTTAGCTTAACTAACCAGGTTGGCTCATCGGGGGTTGAGTTGGTATTTTACTTGTCCTTTGTTTTTCCACTTATTGGTTATTCTTATACCCTCATCCATTGTAATAAATTGTTGAAATTCCACAATGTCTTAGATATCACTTCTTAATCCAGTAAGGAATTTGGATACTGTTCGTGCTGATGACTCTTCTACTTCATAATGAATCATGAGTGTTTGAAACTCCTGAACATATTCATCAACATTTTGGCTTCCTTATCTTGACTCTTGTAGCCGAGCAAAAGTATCTTGCAGGTAGGTATTTAGTATGAATCTATTTCTAAGTATCCTCTTAGTATCTTTTTCATCTCAAGCCAAGTATTCACCTCTTTGTATCCTTCTCATCTTCTCATGATTTAGAAGTTTTTCTACCACATTGCGGCATAACCTAAGCATTCAACAGCAACAATCCTTATCTTCTCTTGGTCTTTATACTGATAATAATAAAAAACATGTTTAACCTTCTCCTCCCAATCCAAATAATCATTTGTACTCCCAAAAACCATTGAAGCTTAAGATTTAAAGTTTTACATGGTTGGTGACTTAGGGTACTCGAGCTTGCCCTTCTTCTTCAAACTCTTCTTCCCCTTCGTCATCATCTAGATCTCCCAAGTCAATCCTCCTTTGTACTCATCCTCTTACTCTTCCATCTCGAACTTATTGAGCTAAGATCTTTCCTCTAGTAGGTCGAGCAGCTTATGTAATGTTTTGCACGACCTCAGTAGGTCGATAGCTCATTGCATGAATAACTTTAGTCAAGTTGATTAAGAGGTTAGCTACCTTATCAAGGCGCTCATTTGTACTTCTAAAGGTACCTTAACGTCGTCGTCAATGGTAGACAACACTACTATTGTCATCTCCAATTCTAGCATTAATGCTAAGGTTTATCATTTTCTTTAACAAAACTCAATAATGAAATTTAGAATCTAAAAACAATAGATTGCTTCTTCAAACCAAAGAGTTATACACACTTAAACACTTCCTCACACTAAAGTTTAGTTATCTCACAAACACACAACAGTCACTTCCCAAGATCTATAAATCCAATTGAAACTTGCTCTGTTTTCATATTTCGAAATAGGGCAAAATAGAGTATACATGAAAAGGAACCACTACGTTATTTTAATTACTCGAATACTTTAGAGAACCTTTACGCAACTTTAGTGCACTTACCACAGTAAGCACCACTTCATGAAAACTTAACTACAACTTATCCAAATGAAAACCTCTGCTTTAATAGCAAGATGATGTTAATCGAGGTCAAGAATAGATAAGGTAGGTTGTAGGGGTGAGTTTAAGCTTGCCAAAAGCTTGAAGAACGAGATGGAAGGTTGTACAACAATGAGAAAAGTAAATAAGTAAACCCATGAATAGTTTCAAGGATATGATGTACTAGGGAACTTCCAAAGACTCATGACATAACTTGATATGACGTACGAGTTAATCGAGTGAGATTACTTGCCACTTAACCTTACTTAAGGATTAAGATAAGAGTGAAGTAAATAAAAAGGCTTATGAGAGTAATGTTCACACAAAAGGAAGGAGTTTATTCAATATTTAAGTGATAAGATCATTTGCAGCTACATGTACGGTGGGTATTTATACTCAAAAGCTAGGGCAACCTACCTAAAATGGAAAAAGACAAAAACAATAATATCTAAAAGAAGTAATATACAAGGAAAACAAAAGGGTACAAATGAAAATTTATGGGAAACAATGAGAAGTGCAGTAGAATACTTTTTTCACGTGGGATTGGCCATGCGATAGCATTTTTTTGGGAATGCTTCTATTAAAAATGGTTAAATAGTATGTTCAAGATGGTGGTTGATGAATAGGGGTGCTAAGCAAAGGTAGAACCATCCAAGGAGAACTGGCTTTGGACGTATACTAGAGCTCTTGGTTTCTCGACATCAGTATCGCCGAACTAGAGGTTGGCTTGATCATGTTTGAGCAGGAGTGAGGGGTTAGGTTATCAATAGGGCACGCGTTTAGTTAGCACTCGATTACTGAGAGATGCATAGTTACTCGGCTTAGCATTAGGAGTTAGTCAATAGTAAGGATTAGCTTGGCCTCAGTAGGAATTGGTTAAAACAGGAGAATTTTCCTTGTTAGTCCTTCTAAGCCTCAAGCTCAACTGTAAGTTAAAAGTCCAATACTCTGATTCTTATCATCCTATTGATTAAACAATTAAAGAACCTTGGTATAAAGATCATAGCACATTGAACTTTGCTAACCAAGAATGCCAATATGATGAATGAACACCACAAGAGCACAAACTCTTAATAAGTTTGATAGTTCTTTAAAAGTGCAAAAGAGAAGATTTGATCTCTTAAGATTAATTCAATTGATGGAAAAGTTGTTAATGAAATACATTAAGATGCCTATCTATAGGTTTAAACCAACTAAGGTAAAATCAAGCTAACTTAGGAAACTAAAAAGTTTAAAAAAACAACCAAAAGGAACAAATAATAAGGGAAAGATCAAGCTAGAGTGCTTCCTAGAGTCTAACCTCGATCAATTGCCCTTAGACTAGTTAAACGGGTTCCTAGTTGACTTATACTTCGTTATCAATCTACAATGGTTGAATGAACTCAATTTATTCCACTAATTTGACCTTACGTTAACCTAGATCAACCTAGCCTTCATCTTATCTTAAATTCTTGTATTCCAATCAGGAAAAATGATATTTAATTGTCTTATGCTTGATTTTGAAGCTATTTCTAGGTAATTTTCAATATTAACCATGGTTTTACTCATAAAAATGTACAACTTAGCTTAAAATTTCTTGGCATCGGTTTTAGCGATTTATCCTATTAGAGCTCATGGTTGAGTCATTGAGCTCATTGCCTTTAGATTCCCATCAATTCTTTTCAGTATTTCTTCCTCATTTTATGATCATTGACAGAAAAAAATAAATAAAACCATTAGAGCATTCACATGAATCTAAAGCTTTCATAACATCCCATCTAGCTATGTTATATGCATATATGTGTGTGTATGTGTTTATCATTCATACCAGTAAACGGGGCATTGCTACAGTTTTTTTAAGGTACATATTAATATATATATATATATAATATGTTGATGACAAGAACCAATCTAGCTAGCAATGGATAAGCATTAGAATCTAAGAAATCTTGAATTTAATCCTTGAATGTGTGAATCCTTTTCAAAACACACCACCCATTTTCTTCTTTTTTGTGTAACATATCTTTAGTAACTAAATAGATTTTTTTTTTTTCATATCTGCTCTAAATCTTCTCTTCCCTCTCCAAATCCTCCTTAACTGATTAAAATTAGGGAGATTCAATGTTGTGATTCAAAACGAGAGAAGAGAGAGCTACCTAATTTGCATTCTTGAAGGAGTCACCCTTTAAATGGGACGATTGGGTAGCATATATTGCAAAGAAGTTGGAGTACATGACTCTACTAAAGAACACTAAAGTCCTCTATTTTATTACTACTTCCACTCGATTGTGGTTCCTACATATGAGTGGAATGGAAATATGGTAGACCATTATTTTTCAATGGAGTATCTAAAGTTTCCAAAGACATCACTTAAAAATATTTAAAATTCAACACCACTACAAGTATAGTAGGACTTCTCTTATTACTTAGATGTTTCACTTCAATTGTTCTTTTCTTTGACTATCATGTATGTCTTGTCTTGCTAACTTCTTCCGTTATTCTTGTGTAGTATCATAATTAATTTCCCCCCATCAACCTTAAAATCTTCTTCGAGAGCCAAAGTTGACTAAGTGATTCCCTAGCAGGGAACTAACTTCTAATGTGCAGGCTTTAAGCATAGCAAGTCCTAGCAAACCTTAAGAACATCAAGCTTTACATGGAGGAGCACTAGGTAAGAAAGCTGTTGGTCTCGTATAAGATATCAAGAGGTAGGGTGAATTGATATGTTTAAACTTTTGAAACTTTTTTGTTATAAGAAAAATAAAATTATCCCTCTTAACAACTTATAATGATGAACTGCAGTATTTTAATATTTCAACACATAACAATTAATAAATCAAATTAAAAGAGTAAGGAAGGAGAATATCAAATTGAGATTTTATAGAGCTTTAACCTTCGGTTATCTGCTTACTGCTCTCTTCCAACTTCATTGTTGCGAACCCGGTTTACTTCACCGATGCCGTTCCAATTGATCCACTAAATCAAATCATAAAGATATTACAAGCATTTATCAGGAATGAACTTCACAACACTCTACTCTGCTTATTTAGCCTCTCTACAATCTAGGCTAATACAAATCTATAGAGTATAAATGTACATGTCTCAAAACTTAAATAACAAATAAGAATTACTGGTTACAAGAGAGAACAAAAGTATAAATCTCAATTAATTAACTTGCTTCTCTTGGAATCTTCAATTTCTTAAAACTTAAAAGGGTCATCAACACATTTCCATGTGGCCTAACATCCAGATGTTACCATATGTTTCGCATCATGAGTTTCACAACATCTACCTTCCTCTTCCATATCATTGTTGAAATTACCAGTACACCCTCTTTAGTTACAGAGGTTGTACTGCCTTTCTTATGCAATACAAATGAGTTGACGAATTTATGTAAAATTCTAACCAACAACTCAAATTCAATACTAAAGATGTCTCTTCATGTTCCCAATTCAACTCCATCATTTAATTCTATGAATAAATTTTCTTTTGTCATCTATACCAAACTCTTATCCTTATGTACTTCTTTAATGCTAAAGCATTTCAGAATGTCCTTTTTAATGATTTTAATCCTTTAGCTTAGTACAGTTGACTTCTTGATTCTTATTATCAAGCTTCTTATAGAATTTATCTACCAATTCTCTATATATTACTCCTCACATATTAACCAAACCATTCAAAGCCAATCCATTCAAATAGTCTTTCTAGTAAAACCATTCTTATCAAAGAATTCTAAGTTTAACTAAAACAAAACTTTGATGGAGAGATTTTTACCTTTTATTGTGTATCTCTTCTTGGGTTTGTCTTCTGTTTTGAAGGATGAAATTAGAACCTTTACTTCCAAAGACTTTTGCACAATTTTAGAAGCTTTTGATGTCTTCTTTACTGGAGTAGCAACCTTAGATTTTTATGGAATCTTCTTTGGTTTGGGTATAGAGGGTTATTCAGACGGATTTCTTTCAAAAACTTCTTCAGACGATTTTCTTAAGGGATCAGCATCTTCAAATTCAGTAACTTCTTTGGATGAATTGGATTCTTGAACATCTTGATTAGCCTTTTGATTAACTTCTTGAATTTGTTTAGAATGTACCCCAGAGGCGTTCTTTTGATTCATTTCTTGAGCAGCTTCTTTGGATTTTTCATTACGAAGTTCTAGGGTTATGGTTTTCTCTAATGAATCATAGTGTGTTTCGGGGAGTAGATTAGGTTGCAGATTTGTAGGAATGGTGGTGTTTGTCTCTTGTTCATCAAGAACAATAGGATTCTTAGGATCATTTTGAATTTTGGATTTAATTCCCTTAGCTGTAATGCGGGTAGATTTTCTAAGTGCCATAGAGTTTGATTAAGAGATGATCATGAGAGAAGAATAAGAAAGGCTTGATGAAATGAGACAAAGAAAAACGATATGAGGCTTTTAAAAGACATGAATAATTAAACTACAAGAAATAATGGCCTTTTATCCGTAAGGGAGTGGATTAATTTAGTGGACCCACTAAAGAGGATTTTGAGGACCCACTAAGCACATGTTAAGACCTAAATCCTTTACGTGTCCAAAAAAAAAAAAACTTTGGACGCACCCAAATAATATACAAACAAAGAAAATAAAAAAAAAATCTCTAAATTAACAAAAAGGATTACAAACACCTAACTCATTATGAATAAATTCAAATCTTAATTTATTTAGAGGCTTAGTAAAAATATCAGCAAATTGATATTCAATTGGAACAAAATCAACACTAACATCATTATTTGCTACATGATCACAAATGAAATGGTCCCTTATTTCTACGTGTTTTGACCTTGAGTGATGAACTGGATTTTTTGTTAAATTAATAGCACTAGTATTATCACATTTTATGGGTATATTTTTATAACTTAGTCCATAGTCATCCAATTATTGTTTTAACCAAAGTATATGTGCATAATAATTTCCAATAGATACATATTGAACCTCCGTAGTTGAAAGAGCAACAAAATTTTGTTTCTTGTTATCCCTTAAGAATTGACAAGTTCCAGAACTGCTTTTTCTATCTACTTTATAGCTTGCATAGTTAGCATTTGAATATCCTATAAGATCAAAATTTTGACTCTTAGGATACCAAATTCCCATTTTTGCAGTGCTTTGTATATATTTAAAGATCTTTTTAACTGCAGTTAGGTGTGTTTTAGTTGGTAAACTTTGAAATCTAGCACATATACAAGTACTGAATAAAATATCAGGACGTAAAGCAGTTAGATATAATAAAGATCCAATTAAATTTCGATAGAGTTTTTCATTTACTTTTTTGCCATTACCTATTATGTCAAGCTTTGTACAGGTACTCATAGGTATTGAAGAATCTTTGATATTCTCAAAATCAAATTTCTTCGATATCTATCTAGTGTACTCTTCTTAGTGAATAAATATTCTATTCTTTGATTGTTTGATTTGTAATCCAAACAAGAAGTTTAATTCACCCATGAGTGACATATCAAATTTTACTTACATCAAACTTGAAAATTCTTAGCAATATATTTCATTAGTTGCATAAAAAACAATGTTATCAACATAGATTTGTACAACTAGCATATCTTCTCCATGATGTTTCATGAAAAGAGTAATATCTACTTTTCCTCTTTAAAAGTCATTTTTAACCGAAAATTGACTTAATCTATCATACCAAGCACAAAGAGCCTACTTAAGTCCATACAAAGCCTTTTTTAACTTATACACATGATCTGATTTGAAGGGGTCTTAAAATCCTGGGGGTTAATTAACATATACTTCTTCTTTTATGAATCCATTTACAAAAAAAAAAAAAAAAACACTTTTTACATTCATCTGATACAACTTAAAATTTTTCAAACAAGTAAGAGCAAGTAACAACCTTATAGCTTCTAATCTAGCAATAGGAGTATAGATTTCATCATAGTCTATTCTTTCTTCCTATAAATAACCTTTAGCTACTAATCATGCTTTGTTTCTAATTATTTTTCCATGTTCATCCAACTTGTTCTTAAATATCCATTTAGTTCCTATGATTAACTTATTTTTAGGTCTTGGAATTAAACTCCAAACCTAATTTCTTTGAAATTAATTAAGTTCTTCTTACATTGCCAACATCTAATTACTATCATTTAAAGTTCTATTTATTGAACGAGGTTCAATTTCAGATATTAGAGCAAAATGATTTTCAAAGTTCTGTAAGCTCGATCTTATTCTTATTCTAGATCTAACATTACCAATTATAAGCTTAGGAGAATGATTAGTTTTAAATTTTAAAGTTGATGGTAGAGTATGGAAGTGTTCAGAACCTTGCAACTTACCTTTTGGATGTTTTTCAACAAACCTAGTATTAGTTTTTGAAGTATCTTCTGAAGAAGGTTCTATTTTGGATATATCAAGCATCCTTGAAGTTTCTGAAGTTTATTCTGAAGAAGGTTCTGTCTTTCCTTTTATTGGATTAAGATGCATTGTATTCTTTTGGTTTTAAGTAATTGGAATTTCATTGTCCGATTCTTCATGACTTGCTTCTTCAACAAACTTGACACTTATTGATTCTTCCATGACTTTTATTTCTTTATTGAATACTCGATATGCCTTTAAGTTCAGAGAGTAGCTTAAAAAGATGGCTTCATCTACTCTCTCTTCAAAATTTCCCAAGACTTTTCTTGTTTTCCTAACAAAACCCTTCTAACCAAATGTATGAAAATATGAAATCATAGGTTTCCTTCCTTTATAGATCTCGTACGTAGTTTTATTTGTCAAGAGTCTTACATATACTCGATTAATGATATAATAAGCCGTTGAAGTAGCTTCTGTCTAGAAATGATCAACTATATTACTTTCATTAAATAGAGTTCTCGTTATTTCTTGGATGGTCCTATTTTTGCGTTCAACTACTTCATTTTGTTGTGAAGTATAAGGTGCGAAAAAATTATGAGTAATGCCTTTTTCTTCACAAAACGAGATAAAATCTAAGTTTTCAAATTCCTTTCCATGATCAGTTTATAGACTGATGATGGAGAGGCCTTTTTTCATTTTCAACTCTTTTTGAGAAGATTTCAAAACTTTTAAAAGCATCACTTTTGTGACACAAAATAAGATCCAAGCAAATCTAGAGAAATAATCTACTATAACTAGTTCATACTTATTTCTTCCTAAACTTAAAGTGCGAGTTGGACCAAACAAATCTAAATCCAATAATTCTAAGGGTCTTTGAGTAGAGATAACCTTTTTACTCTTATGAGAAGATGAACTCATTTTATTCTTAAAACAAGTAACACAACGAATGTTCTCGAGAGTATGCAATTTAGGTAAGCCTAGGATTAAGTTCTTTTTAGCCAAGTTCTCCAATTATTGAAAGTTCACATGTCCTAGTCTTTTATGTCAAAGCATAGCGTTATCATTTACTAAAATAAAACAGCTTTCAGATGATACTTTGGATGGTTTAATTAGATAAATATTCTTCCTTCTAAATCCTTCAAACAGCTTATAACCATCTTTATTAAAGCTAACACATTTATTATGTTAAAAAACTATTCTATACCCTTTATCACATAATTGACTTAGACTTAATAAGTTATGTTTCAATCTTTTAACTAACAACATGTTTTCAATTGACTAAGGTGCTAAACCAATTGATCTTACTGTAATTATTTTACCTCTACTATTATCACCAAACTTCACATAACCATCTTCCTTCCATTCTAGATTCGTGAAAAACGAAGCATCACCGGTCATGTGTCTTAAATATCTGCTATTAAGATACCATGTTCCTTTTATCTTAGCTTCATAGTCCTATACACATCAAAGCATAATCAAGTTTGTTTACAAACCCAACGAAGCTTAGGTCCATGAAAATTTAAGCTTGTCTTTTGAATTGAATCTTGATTATTGTTGAGCTTATATTTTTAACAAAAGCAATGTTTCTCTATATGACGTATTTTATTACATAGAAAACAAGCATAAGTTTCTCCATTTTCTTAATTAACATGGGGAATTTGTATTTGATATGCCTAGGTTTCTTGCATTCATAACAAATAATCTCCTTTTTGAACTTTGTCTCTTCTTTTTCTTTGATTGGCTTTCCTACATCAACAATCTGATTCTTATTAGTAGTAAATCTTTTAGTAAACGTTTTTCTTACCCTTTTTCTTAAGCCATTTGTTGACCTTTCTAGCTAGAAGTATCACGTCCTCATCTTCTTCTTTTGAATTAGTATTTGTTTCTTTAGCGTTGAAGGCTACGATCATTTTTCTTATATCTTTTGAAGTACTTTTTGGTTTGAGAGAATCAGTTTCATATAACATGAGCTTACTATGCAGTTGACTTAGAGTTAACGTTTTTAGATCACAAGCTTCTTCTGTGGCAATTTTCTTTGCATTTTAAATTTTAGGAAGAGTCCTTAGCATCTTGCGTACTATACCTGCATTATTAATAATTTTGCCAAGAGAAGACAGTTCATTAGTTATAGTAGTAAATCTAGTAAAAGAGTTTTTGATTTCTTCACTTGGAGGAATTTGAAATGTTTCATATTATTGAACCAACGAGTTGATTCTTATATCCTTGATTGTTTTTGTCCCTTCATAAGTTTGCACCAAAGTGTCCCAAATCTCTTTAGCTGTAACACTAGAAGTAATTAGATAAAATTATAATTGTGCAATAGTACTCAATAAAAGATTCTTAACCTTAAAATTGAGTTCAGCTTTGGTGATATCATCTCTTAACATAATGATGGTTGGAACTTTAAGATCTCCTATAGAAATAATTTGCCAAGCCTAATAATTTGATACCTTCACATAGGTCCCCATCTTAAATTTCCAATAGGAAAAGTTAGTTCCATAAAAAAATGGTGCTTTGTCATGCTAAACTGCTAAACTACCACTTGATTCACCTATGATCTTAAACTCTAAAAGATATTAGAAAAATGCTTTGATACCAATCGTTGGTCCCGTATAAGATATCAAGAAGGGAGGGGGGGTGGAGGGGTGATATCTTTAAACATTTGAAAATTTTTCGATATAAGAAAAATAAAATTACCGCTTTTAACAACTTATAATGATGAACAATGGTATTTTAATAATTCAATACACAACAATTAATAAATCAAATTAAAAGAGTAAGGAAGGAGAATATCGGTTGAGATTTTATAGACCATAGGTTTTCTACCTACTGCTCTCTTTCAGCTTTGGTCTACTCTATCGATGCCATTTCACTTGATCCACTAAATCAAATCATAAAGATATTACAAGCATTCGTCACAAATGGACTTCACAATACTCTGCTCTGCCTATGTAGCCTATTTAGCCTCTCTACAATTTAGGTTAATATAGATTTACAGAGTACAAATGTACGTATCTTAACACTCAAACAACAAATAAGAATTACAAATTACAAATGAGAACAAAAGTATAAATCTCGATTAATTTAGCTCTAAAGAGAAATGATGATTGTTGTAATGTTTACTTTGGTAGAACTTTCTGAAGAAGTATCTGAATGACTTTCTATGACTTTTCAGAAGGTTGAATCACATTACGATTTTTTTTTGTGCAATGAAAAATTTTTTTTCTAGAGTAGTAAATGACGTTTTGAATCCTTTCTCTTTTATATTAAGATCTTTCAATGGCTAAATTTCTAAAGATTATCTTCTCTTTCGTATTTATTCAATTGTTGGTTATTAAATATAATTCCTTGGATATTTTGAGAAGATCTTAGTCATTTGAAATCCAAAAACAACTCTCCTTATCTTGTTTAGATTAGATATTCATCAATTTGTAACCACCAAATAAGCTTCTGATTTGAATTTGAAGAGGTATGCTTTTATTAGCAACTTCCGAATAAGCCTCATGTTAAAAAATTTGAAATTCTACAAAATCCGAAACAACCTTATCCTTATTCAATCTTGTGCATATCTTGATTTATCTAAACATATTTTTGCTTAAAATTATCCCCAAGGATCATGATTCCATTTTAAGTGAAACGGGATTAAGTTTATTTCCTTAATACACCCAATTTAGTAGAGTTAGGTCTTGTTAAGTTTCGAATTTGATATTAAAATTTAACGTAATATATTTTCAAATCAACTTTCTTAATGAACTTTTGAAGAGTATCAATTCTTCCTTTCTTTGAAGTTTCTAAGCAAGCTTCTGAAATACTATTTCACTTCTACTTATAAAGCTTCTGAACTACTTCTTTAAAAACTTCAGACTATTCTCTTTTTTAGTCATGTTAGACCTTTTGAATAGGTTTTTGAAGATAACTTAGTTTTGCGAATTTTAACTTTCTGAGAACCCTTCTAAATGCCTACAATCTTAAAGGTTCATTAGCATTTATCTTTTTTTGTTATTATCAAAATATATAAGAGATATCTAACAAAAGCCTTAAGCATAGTAAGTCCTAATAGGCCTCAAGTGTAGTGAGCATCTCTCTTGGTAGGCCTCGAATAAAGTAGGTCCCAATAGGTCTCAAGCACGATAAGACTTACACACAGTAAGCCCTATCAAGCTTTACATATAGTAAGCTTGTTCTATAGTGAGTCTTGGTGGGACTGTAGGATCAACATCATTATGTTAGTGTTCTGATTCAAAATCAAGAGGAGATAGTTGTCTTTCCCTTATCCCCTGTTTTCCTTCCTTAGGAAGGTACAACTTGGATAGGTGGGCAAGTAGATTGTATCACCATAAAGCTATAGCATATGTTTATCTTGAAGAAGACTAAGATCTTTAGTACTATCATTGCTTTCACTCAACTATGGTTCCTATATGAGTGAGATGGAAGCATGGTAGGTAAAGATCTACTACTACTTTAATTAAACAACAATTTCTGCACAAATGCCAAATGCTAAGGCATTGCTTAGGCTTAAGGCATACAGTCCAAGACGTCAAGGTGTCACCTAGATGTAAGGCATAGAAGCCAAGATGCTAATCATTGCCTAAGCTTCAACCATGAGTGTTAAGATGCTTGGGTATCACTTAGACTTGAGGCATGTGAGCTGAGATGCCAGGACATCTCTTGGGCATGAAGCATGAGAGTTGATACGCCAAAGCGTCGCTAGGACTTAAGGCATGGAAGTTAAGATGCTAGGGCATTGCTTAAGCTTTAAGAGAGTAAAATATAGAATAGAGAGATGAGTAAGATAATAAAAGTGTTATTATTGAATAGCGAAATTCATTCTTTATTTACAAAAGCAATGTCATAGCTTGAACTCTTTTTTTTTTTTCTTTTTTAACAAATCACTAATCACTTTTAGAACACTCATGTGTTACTTCATGAGTACCATAGCTGAGAAGCAGGTTGCAACGAATGTTGTTATCTTCGATGACAAGCTCCCCATTTTAGATTCTTTCATGGAATATCTTTCTTAAGCTTTGGTAGTCCCTAGTGGGATGATTTATTATTCTATGAAACCAACCATATTTGTGATTTCTTCTTTCACTCTTCATAGGTTAGCACTTAACTCTTGGGAACTTGATAGCTTCATCCTGTAGCCAACGATCAAGGATGGCATGTACCTTGCTCATTAGGCATGGAAATGAAAGAGTTTTTGTAACTTTCTTAGATCTCGTACTGACATTAAAGTCCTTACTCTCGGTTGAGGACACGAATGCTGCTCATTTGTCAAGCTTGTTACTTTCCTCTCATTGCCTCATAATAGAGCTATTAGTCCTTTATGCATTCTCAATGAATGAAGCGAAAGAACACAGGGAGAGGTCTGGTAGGGGGGGTTTCATCACCTCCTCCTTAATGGAGATTCTTCTCATTGGTAAGAGGATTAATTGGTTAAGCTAAGGTAATAGTGCCTGATTGTGTAGCAACCATAGGATTTGGTAAAGCCGTACCTTACTGCATAGCAGTGGTGACAGCCATTCCAGTAAGGATAGGTTGGAATATAGCCATGAACTGATTTAAAGTCTTCTTGGCTTCCTGCATTGTCTGCATTGTCTGTATAGGATCTAGAGGAGTCTCAAGCACTGAATGGTCTTGGCTAGTACTCTCTAATGGTAAGATTGGATTTTACTCAGTAAGCTTAACATTAGTGTTGAGCTCTTAGGACATGGTATTAGATGTACCGGTTGTTCTCTTTCTAGGAGGTGCCATGTTTCTACAATTACTCGTTCACAGTGGAGTCACAAAAAATATAAATATCTTAAGGTCTAATTAGAGTTGTGATGTGCATACTGCATAAGTAATGTACTATACGTAACTTCAAAGAAGTGAAGTAAGACTGTCATTTGAAGGGATGATTAGGTGAAAATAAAGCAGGGAGGAGGAATAAGCAATTTCAATGTCTCAAATGTACAAGTGATAGACAAGACAACTTTAGAGGACCTCAGGTGTTTACCTTATAGCTTGAGTGAATGAAATCAATTATTTACCTAAACGCTATTTAATCATAGAGAGCAGAGTTTTCATAGTGGAACACCATTTCTCTGATCTCTCCAAGAGTTCTATATGATGAGGAAATGCTGGGAATTTATAGGCTCTTAGGCATGAAGGCATCCGTCGGATCATTTAAGTAATCAACAAATGAGATGGAGCTTACTTTATTCACGGTTATCCAAAACGAGCTAGCTAATGAGCCTAAGGTCAATAGCTTTCCTTACAAGTGCATAAACCTGCCTAAGACAAGTTGGAGGTAAATGGACCAGTCCAATGATCTCTATTCTGAGCTTACCAAGTCAAATTTCCTTAAACTATCTCAATATGGACCAGATTCTTTAGGCCCTATCACCTAGCCCAAAGAGTCAAGCTTAAATAAATAATTGGTTTATCCCAACAATTTTTAGCGCTCTATATATATTTATACATTTAACATTTGAAAGTGGAAGTATATATACATGTAATTGTTATGGCCTTTTAAGATACAATAATTATAGCTAGAACTAAAGTGTCTCTTAACAGTTCATTTTAAGAGATTAGATACATACAGACGTACACACATACAACTTCACACCCCTTTGGGGGAAAAAAATAAAAGAAAAAGCCTCTCACTTAAGCATTTTTTATACATAAGCTTTTAACTTTCATATTTGCTTTTATATGAATTTATTTTTATCTTACCATTATTATAAATGGCATAACTAATAAGCATGCACAACAATCAATAGAAATGCATATTTCATATGCAACATCATGATCTTTTGTAAAACATTTTGTGAAGCATATGAAGCCTAAATTTAACTAAACACATTGCACATTTTTGTGATTAAGCTCTCAACATTTGCAAAATGGTGCCTCGACTTTCATATGTTTGCAAAGCGGTGTTAGTTAACTATGCACACTTAGATGCTATATATTATGGATATGTTATATATGTATATATAATTTATGTTTTTTATACAAAGTGTCAATTTTTATTAAAATTATTTGTTCAATTTTTTTTTTTTGCTTACTTTGACTAGGCACTTAGAACTTCTTTCACACAATCTTAAAAAGTGTAGAGGATGGTTCTTTTGCCCTTGAGAGCTTTCCTCTTTTCCAACTCTCTAAGGTGTGGGTGTCATATCGTGTAGTGCTTCTTTCCCTAGTAGAGTTGTTAATTAATGTATGGTAGGACTACTGTAGATGGTTAACATGTGTAAGACGCATGATAATCAACTTGGAGAAGTATTGAGCTAATGATACATGAGGAACAAGTAACCTTGATATTAATGAGCATGCATATAATAGCAAATTGAACTGAGAGTTTTTTTTATCATTCTTGATATTTTAATCTTTTCTAAAGTAATTCTAGCAAAGTGCCAATGTCTCCTAAAAGCTTGTCACTGCTTTAAATTTTGTGAATGAGGAGACGAGGCCTTTATTTATAAAGGTTGCTTTTCGATCATGATGGTTAGATGATTATGAAATGGACATATGATTGAGATTAGCTATTAATAATAATGGTCAGATCACTTTGGACAATTAACAAATGAGATGGAGATCTTCTTTTACCTTTATAACTCTTATGTGCTTTTGGAAAGGATATGGGCTTGGCTAAGCCTATGTTTTCATAAGATTATAAAACAAGCTAAGCTCTTTATAAAATATGCTTAAGGCTCGTTAAACAAGCCTAAAGAGTTTTATAAGACCTTCTTCTAGGGTTACATTCACATGCAAGACAATTGAGTAAGGTTGAGAGTTGATGAATCGGTTCGATGATCTATGTTCCAAATTTAGTGAACCAAATTTCTCCAAAATAGGGATGGATACAGTTTAGTTCAATACGGTTCACTCTTTAAGTTGAAGAATTGAACCTAATATTAGGTTCAATTCTTTTTTTAAATCTGAACCTAACCTTATGATCGGTTCATTATTTTTTCCAACATAAAAAAGGTTTGATTTGCGGTTTGAACTAAAATTTCAAAATGTTTCAAAGAGATGAAAGGGGATAAATGAAAACAAAAATTTAAAGCTTAGTGTTTGTATTTTAGAACGCAAATTTTAACATAAGTTTGCAATTGATAGTTTGGAAAGTTAAGAATTAAGGTGGTAATAATTGATACAAGGGTTTTAAATGGAGCAAATGTATGTAAAGTGACTAAACTATAGAGATTTTTGCATTGTTAAATTGGTAAAAATACAAGTTGTATGACTCATGCAAAAACATATATATATATATATATATTTTTTTTTTTTTTTCTTATACCTTTCATGATTTAGTTTGGTTTGTAATTTTTTTAACCTTTAAAAAATGGTTCAGTTGGGTTCTTAATTTTTTTGAATCTAAATAACGGTTCAAACCTAATTTACAATTTGATTTGATCCAACTCTTGGTTTAATCAATTATTTTGTCTAATCCTACTCTAAAATTTTCTTAGAATGGGTCCCAATTATTTGAGTCCTATTACTAACCCAAAAAACCAATCCAAAGCTTTAAATTGGACCAAAAATTCAATTTTTGGATTCGCACTTTACAGCGTACAACTTAAAGATTTAGAAATTGTGTGGGTCTACATTAACTGATTTAAATGAAATGTAGTTTGTGTTAAGTTTCAAAATAGTTAATATGTGCCAAGTACTACACCATACATACTCATGTCAAGTGGTTTATAAAGATATGGAAAATTTGAAAGTTGGTTATGATAATAAAATAATGCACAATTAAAGAATAAAATAAAAATAGATACTTATTATATGCATAACGACTGAGATTTTTTTCGTCATCCTTTTTCAAATTTTATTATTCCATCAATTTAAAATATTTTATAAATAGTATGTTGTTAGGCACGCCTCCTCAACATGTTAAATTTCCTATTTTCTTTTGTGTCCAAATGTTTTTCTACTTGTAGTCGTTTTATTGTCACGTGACATAAGATGAAAAATTGATATAAGTGGGTGTCATCGTCAGATTGAGATTTATGAAACGTTTTATGACACAAGGTTATTATTTTTCTTCCAAACATTAGAATGCGGCACAAGCTTTTCAACACTATAAAAAGTTTGTAAAAATTTTATATATATGAAAATTTTGTGCAATGAAAGTATGAAACTTTAATACCACAATATAGGTATAGTTATTATTTAAAATCATAATATATAATATTCGAATATATTTGTCAACACTAGAACCGGAATCACAATTTCACAAACGTGGAAATCTATGCACTGAATGCAAAAAGTGGAAGATCCACACACTTTTCTTGCCTTCCTTCCACTTTTTAATCATAAGAACTTCAAAAAATCAAAAAGAAAAAAAGTATTTATAAATAGGAGAATCATGAAAATTTGAGCTCCTTAATTAATTTGTGCGCTTCTTATCCATCTAAATTTAGAAAATATGGATTTTATCTTATTATATTGACACTAAGTGTTATATATATATTTTCAAAAGATTTTCACTGTGATAGGAGAAAAAAAAAAGATAAATTCACGTTTTTTAAGGAATGAGGAGTTTTGTCCACCTTTTTTCTTTCCCTAAATAAGGGATAAAAAATATATTATCAAATGTTAATCAATATAAGTGAAGGTCCACAAAAATAATATGATTACATTTATAGGTATTTCTTACTATAAAGCCAATATATTTTTATTCATTTGTGAATTGGATCATATAAGAGGTCGAGGATTTCCTCGCAAAACACAATTTCACTTCTTCCTTTTTCATTTGTCCTTGTTTTTTCCTCCCTTCGACAAATCAAGACCTAGCAAGATACTAGTTACGTTTTAAGACTACATGATGTGATCGGTAGCTAGCGAACATATCATTTTCCATTGTATTCATGTAGAGATTCGTCCTAATTTATACCATCTGTGAAGTTGAGTTCATAATTGACTATTCATTCCATTCTTTCCGGCCAAAAGCAAAACACAACTCGACTACGTCAAATTATGAAATAACCGCGACCACTGATTCCTGGGTTGGTGAATGTCAAATCTCGAGTTTCCACAACCTCTTAATATGATAAATGTGTGATTTGAGGGATAAGGACTTGCAGTCCTCAAGACTTTCTATCTTGAGAGTATTCCTACTAATTATGTATAAATATTTAAATAAAAAAAATTAATATATAATCATAGAAGTTTCTTCATTTAAATCAATGAAGTACAGGCATATGATTGATAAAACTCACTCGAGACAGGGGTTTTAGGACAGCAGACATTTATCCTGATTTGAGAATTTTATGCTATAGTACTTCATTCCTTTTACATGACTTAATTAATAACGCCGAGTCAAATAATTATATAGCTATGACTAAGAGTATGTCAAACCCACAACTATAGTTACCCATATAAATCTTCCAACTTATTTTATTCATGAATTCTCTTTGTTAAACAAAATTGCTAAATTATAGAACAGCTGAAGATTATTAATTGACTTAAATCTAAACTGAAACTTTTTCAAGATTCTATGGTCTTTTATTACCGTGGCTTCCAATTCCAATCTATTGGTCAAATCATATTCATTACCTAATTTAAATCACAAATAGAAAAACTATGAAACCCAATATCACACAAATATCGCATCAACCATAAAGGCATACAATTATAACAGTGGTAAGTTTTCATTCAAGTCGATTTCTTTTATCAACGTTTTATCAAAAAAAAAAAAAAAAAAACATTTCCATCTCATTTTTTTCCATTCTCTTAATTGGATCATCGGATTCCAAAAACACGAATCTGAAGATCGCAAGAACATGGATCATTAGATCCTAAAAAACATGAACCCAAATATTTCACGAACATGAAATATGAAGATTCCAGGAACATGGAATATTAGACCTTAACATCCATAACCATTACCATAATCAATAACCAATGGTCTCATACTTAGCCATTCAACTTAAAACTCATATTCAAGATTCATTATATAATAATCATGCATCATTAACTACAAGCATGATTTCATAATAGTTATTTGCATCTACTTTCTAAAACTACAGCCTGAAGTAACACATGGTAGTAACCCTTAAAATTTGCTTACAATCTTGATAATAATCCAAAGAAATTCCTAAATCATATAACATATTACAAATCAATTACTTATAAACTAAATATTATGATTCATAGATCTATTTCTTGATTTTCCACTTAAATATTACATTAAACCTCCTTATAACAATAATCACACTTATACCAGATAATGCTACCTCTTTCATAGGATTTATTGCACATGCAAATTAGGGAAGTTTCATTTCTTTAGGAGAAATGATACATCCCTATGTGGAACATGTTAACTGTAGAAGAGATACACCCATTTATATGGCTAGATTTTCATATCGCTAACTCTTTATTTATTATTGTTCTTTTATCATTCAATTTGATTGATGCAATTTATTTCTAACAAGCCAAAAAAAAAATAAAAATTTTGAAAGATTTCATATGCTTCCACAGTCTTTAAAGTCAATCGCAAATACACCATCTTACGTATACTCAATATGTGCTTAGACCCTAAAATTAAGTGCTTAGATCTCATCTTAAAATACACGCTTTTAACCTTTTTTTATTATTTTGTCTTTAGGTAAAATAATAAAAGAAACTAAAAATTAAAAAAAAAATTAGAAAATTAAAGGTAAAATGGTGATATAGTAGTCAAAATCTTACCTCCTTCTTCTTCCGTTTCTTCACGTGATATAAAGGTTGAAACTAGTTGCTTTTTCCAGGAAAAATTACGTTAGGAAGGATAAAGTAAAATACAAGATTTATTTTATATAAGCACACCTTCCTTCAATCATTGTGCCTCTAACCTTTCAGTGACGAGTTTACCCTTACCATTTCCATGAAATCTTCACTTGACCCTTCTTTATTATTATTTATCCTTTATTTTATATTGGACTTTATTAAATTTTCAGGTTATTACAATTTCAAAGATAATATACTATGCGAACATAATACAAATATAAAGAAATGTATTTACAATTTAACCTTTTTTGTTTTTTTTTCTTTTGTCATTCCATTTAAAAATACTCTCTAAAAGGCTAAAAATTACAATAGTAATTTTAGACCTACATTGTACACCAATCTTACTAATAGCAAAATTGCATTTTCCTTTTCCAACTATATATCATAATACTAAAGACGGGGAGGGTGAGAATCATATTTTTGCATGCTTAGTTCATGTAAATAGGACCAGAAAGCTTTCGCATATCATACTAGTACAAAAGATCACAATCTTGAATATGAACTCTGCATTTTTATCGATTTTTGCACGTACTTATTGGTTGTTGCTGCACATTACAATGACAAGATGCATATAAATCCATATAGAAGAAAGAATGAAAGTTTAAATCTTATGTATAAAAAATGTTTAACGGGTGTGTGAGTTTATATATATATATATATATATATAGCTATTTTATGCTAGAATTTCTAATAGTGATTTGTTAAGAGAAACTTAAATTCTAGCTATACACATCCACTTTCAAATGTGAGATGTATAAACTTAAAAAAAGTTCTAATTGATAAAATCTTTCTTTCCTAGTTTGGTGTGGATCTGTACATAGTCTATAGTTGTGGCCTCATAATTTTCCAGCTTTGCCCATAATCTTAACTAAATAGTTACGTAAATCGTTTGGTAATTCAAAATTTTGATTCAATCGATTGTTATCCATGGAAAAGGAATCCACTATAAATGCAATACTCAGCCAAGAATTGCACAACATAATTCTGCATCGAATTTAGATGGAAGACAAAAAAAAAAAATAATAATAAGAAGTTCACCCCGATTCACCAACCGGTTTCCTAACTCTATAGACAAATGTGTCGTGATGTAGAGGAGTCAATAAATTACGTGTCGAAGGACAAAATCTGTTGGTCCCAATCTCTTTAACGTGGAACTGACGTGTAATACATTAAGTATATACCTATCTCAGTATCTCTGTGTTCCACTTTCTACACCATCACATCACATGCACCCAGCTAAACTTGTCTACCTCCATCTCTATAAATACCACCATTCCACTGCATCGGAATCACAGTCATTTTATCACATAACCACTTCGAGTTTCACGATATTTTCTGAAGTCGTTGCGTCGATTCAGAAATTGCCAATTCTATTACATAATCTATTCCGCTGCAAAATACGTAGTTATTTTATTCTGTTCAATTTCTTGTTGAATTATACTCTGGATATTAGAGAGAAAAATGATGAAGGGAAGTTCTGCTAATCCTTTGCTCCTCAAGAGCTTGAATCACATCTCTCTTGTGTGTCGATCAGTGGAAAAATCGATTGATTTTTACCAGAACGTACTTGGATTCATTCCCATTAGGAGACCCGACTCATTTAATTTTGAGGGTGCATGGTATGATTAATTATATCTTTTCTTATTTTATTAGTTCGTTAATAAACGAAATGTTTCTTCTTTGGAGTTTTAGTTTGAGCTTAGTTTTTCTTTGAGACGGGATTGATTAAAAAATATATATATAATATATCGTTCTGCTTTGTGACCAAGCACAGGCTATTCAATTATGGGATTGGGATACATTTACTCGAGTCTGAAGAGCCTGAGAAAATGCCCAAAATCGGTCGAATAAACCCCAAAGACAATCACATTTCTTTCCAGGTCTTTCTTTCTCTCTCTCACTCATCCTTACAACTCAGCAGGATGGTCCATGTAAAATATGTTCATCATCTGAGACTTTCTCACTTATTGAAAAGAAAATCCAGGCACGACTCTTTTTTAATCCTTATATAGACTGTTTGAATCTTCTATGTTATTAAATCAAAATATATTGTTGGGCTCTCCATTTTTTATAAGTTATCTTATATATAATTTTTTTTTTAATGGACAAATAATAAGGAACTGAAGGATTAAAAACATTGTGGATCTTTTTAAAGCAAATTTAACTACGGAGTAAACACCATCGTTTGCGTATAAAGACAAAAAATCAAATTTCCAAATTTATAATCGCACATGGTTTCAAGCTGTACTACTTTTTAGCACAGGTTTGCGGGTGCATATATATTTCTAGTATATTTTTTTTGTTGGAAAAGTCCCAAATGATTTTAACGTTCTGTATGTATAAATTATATAATATATATATATATATTTTTACTCTATTTTTTTATTATTATTACGAGAGGATGGATCCCATCAAGTTTATTCCATTAGGAACTAATATTAATGACCTAATATTTATATCATTAGGTTACGAGGGTTTTAACATTAATATATTATATATTTAACGCTGATTTAAATGAAATTGATTTGCATGATTTTGATTTTTATGTGAGGGATCTAAATTTTTCCTTTTTTTTTTTTTCTCCAACTACCACACATACACATACTATGATATTAGGGAAAAAAGAATATAACCCAATAATGTATTCCATTGGTAGAACGGTGTCCATCCTAATAAGTTAGAACAACCTTGACATGATGAATGAATGTACGTTTGATGTGTCGCCTTGTGTATATTTTTCCAACAAGATATGGAGCAAGCAATAAATTACTAATGATGGTAACTGCTCTTCCATGTTCTACTTGTTCACACCTGCTGGATCATGGTAAATTCAGAAATCTGGGAAAATATCTAACTTATGTAATCAAACTTTATGATGAGGTGAACAAATCTCATTATCTTTATCTTACCAATAAAGTATGTCGAATGTTTAGTATTTTACGTGATGATATTCCAAGATATTGTTATTATTATCATTATTATTTTATTTTATGGCGAATTGAATTGCCAAGTGCAGATAAAGGTCTTAAAACTTTCAAACGTGCTTTGAATGAATGCTCTCCGGCTCTTACAAGTGAAATTTAATGAGATACAAAACCATTACTACGTTGATTACTTAACTGATAACATTCGGTTCTGTATAAAGTGTGAAAACATGACAATAGTTGAGAATAAACTCAAGGAGATGAAGATCGAGTACGTCAAAGGTACGGTAGAGGAAGGTGGGATCTCCGTAGATCAGCTTTTCTTCCACGACCCAGATGGTTCAATGATCGAAATATGCAATTGCGATAACCTCCCTGTGATTGCATTAAATGGAGACTCCATCAGGCAATGCTCCCTCATTAATTGCACCGTGCAGCAACAAAATCACCATCAACAGCAACAGATTCAACAGCAACAAGTAATGTAAATGAAAGGATTCATCAAAGTTTCCGGGTTCTTATTTGGTTGTCTCCGCTTGCATCCTTATATGTTATTCTACTCCATATGGTGAATGATTAAAATGTACTTCATTTCCTATTGATGAGAATATGAAAACTTTGTCGGGTCAGCATTCTATTATTTAAGGAGAAAATCTTGTCATCGAGTTGCATTTCAACTTGGAAAAGCATTTTTTTCTTTTTCTTTTTCCTTTTCCTTTGTTTTTTTTTTCGTTTTCTTTATGTATGTTTCATTTTATTTGAACTTTGTTGAATTACCTCCTTGTTTATAGTAATTATGTGTCTTTAATTTTATTTTATTTTCTCTTAATAAAGAAAGTTATTGTGTTTTGTAGCGTTTTGAATATGTGATGTGGTAATTTTGTATGTTATTATTGTATTACCATTTTTTTTTTCTTTTGGTTCAAAAATAATTTATACAGGCTATAGAAGAGCCATGGAAAGATGCGTTAAATTTCTATGTTTCTTGAAACCCTATGTCAACTAAATTTTACCATGTTAGGTATAGAATAAGCGATTCAACCGCTAACATTTGAAAATAAAAGCTTCCTCACATCTTCCAGAGGTATTTTTGTGAGCTTACAGTCATGTAGATTAAAATTCCAGAGCTTACAATTTTAGCAAACTTGCCAGGTTCATTAAAGAAAAACCCATTTGATTAAAGTTCACAAACCCACAAAAAGTCCGACTCTGCACCACTTTAATGCAAACCCCTACTAGAAGCGTGGTTACTCATTACTACAATGCATGTGATACCACTTGTACACCCATAAATTGCGAAAATAGCAAATTAATGTCCAAATTACCAAACCAACACCTGTAAATCATAGTGTTAACCTCGAACTCCAATGACACCAAGCATATGAGGGGTCCTTATGCTGTAAATAAGAAATTAATTGTAAACCTTACGAAAAAAAAAAAAAAAGAAATTAATTGTAAACATGCAAATTTACACCTATAATAATCTTAATTATTGCAATAATGAACCAAAGAATATATATATATATATATATATATATATATTCGGGAATAAATTGGAGGCATATAGCTTCCTAGGCAAATGTGGAGCTTTTAATGTGTGACTCAGGGGTTCTGCTGCCAAGGGGCGCCATGCTGATGGCCATGCATCATAGGTGGGTGGCTAGATGCCAGCCAACCTCATAAGATTATTAAAATTCTAGAAGTATTAAAGTGACTAGATTAATCCTAATTTTTTTTTTGCCAATAATTCAAAAAAATTATTTAAGCATAATTTTTGTCTATATTTTTATGTACTAATTTCGTAATTTTAATTTGATGAAAATTTTCAAAGGTTTCTTCTTTAAAGTTACTATTCATGCAAAAATGTAATGGAATTTTTGAATTGTAAATGATGCGATTCTTTGTTTATGGACTCCTCTTAATAATATTTTGGTTAAGGTAAAAGGAAAATTTCAAAATATTGCAAGTTTAGTTATTGTATTTATTGTCAATGAACTAGCCGTTTTGTCATTTAAAGAAATAATTAGTTTTTTTTTTCTCAAATCTTTAATTAAATTTGATATATTGATTTTGGGTACCTAGATATGACGCAAGAAAATTTGAATGTGATTTTGAATAGAAGTTTGATAATTTATATAATTAATGGTAATCTTGAAGCTAAACCGTAATTTTACAAATAAAAGCGATGGGTTAAGTTGATGTTCATAATTGATAGAATTAAAAGACATGAATTTTTTCAATTTATAGTAATTTTCACGAATTTTATTAGGTTTGATTTCGCTAACTCCTAGGTAAAAAAGTAGCATTATTACATATATTTGTTTAAATCGGTAACTAGTAATTACTCTAGTAATATTAGTATCGGTTACACGTTTTGAAACTAGTGTTTTGATAAAACTAGCTTACTAACTAGTATGGAATTATGGTGTAATCATAATGATCCATTAGAAAATAAGTGCAATATGGAAAAAAAAAATTGAATTCGGTTCTTTTTTATCACTTGCAATCTATAAGTCATCCTAAAAGTATATCAGTATTATTATACTGGTGACACTCCTCTCCTTTCCTAAACTTCTTCTCTAAATTGAGTTCAAACAGGCCCATTAACTTCTACCTAGGTTTGTCCTCAAACAATCCATCTATTAGTAGGCAATTGGCTCTAATAATATTAATAACATCTAAAGTTAAATATAATCAATAGCTATGCCAACAAAAATTAAAGGGCCTTTTTCAACCTCTTAACTTGAAAGTTTCTAGTCAGTGTTAATGTAGCATTCACTACATCAACCTTATTATACAAATCACCTCCAACATTTCATATAGGACCACATTAGCTAAAGTCCTATAATTCATCTATTGGTCATCCTAGAACTTTTAACTTTGACTAATGGAAGTTGAAACCAATTAAGTGATATAAAGATCATTTTGTGATTCTTATAGAATTCATAAATGCAAATTGCAAAGTACGAAACTTAAAAGAGTCATTAGACTTAAGCAAATTTCAAAGGTTTAGGGTTTTTAAGGAATTGACTAATTTATAGCAACACAAGAATTTTAAGTCCTTATAGTGGGATAAGAATAGAGGGGGTTGTCTTAAATATGGGATAAGTTCTATGTCATATCATACTGAAAACTTGAGAGATAGGGAAAGACTAGTATAATTGATGATGTGTAAAACTAGGAGTTATTCACAGCTTAAGAGCTACATTCACATGTAATATTTTGTGTTTTTAAAGTGAAAACGGATGAAAAATGATAAATTGCATGATAAATGTATTAATTGCATATAAATGAGAAAAGAAATTAAATTTAGAGTTTAGTTGCATACATTTATTTCTGAAGGGAATTAGGGGCATCCGAATGGCCAATCATGTAAAGCACAATTGATCAAAAAGCAAGTATGCCTTATGCAAATGCCCTTTAGCCCATTCTAATGACCCTAAATCTTCTATGAGATCATTAGCATCCATTAAGCAATTTAGATCCTAATTGTTTGAATGTCTTTGGAGTAAAGATCAATAAGCTTCAAGTGCATCAGCCGAATGCCTCAACTTAGTCAATCGACTACCTTCATTAAATACTAAAGGGTTTAAGTGCACAACACAAGTCCCTTGTTTGGATGGCCCCCTAGCTATTTGAACAGTAAGCACTTGTTATAAATATCAAGTTTGTAAACTTAAACACAACTTTCACATTTTTTCTTAGTTTTTTTTTTTTTTTCAATCACATCATTTGCCTTTTGAATAGGCCCTTTAACTTGATTTAGCTCCTAATGTAATTTTAGATTCCCAAAGTATTAAGAAACACAAATTTTGCCTTAGATTTCATAGAGCTTTGTTGGAGTTCTATTCCTATCTATATATGAAGTTTTCTCTATTTCTAATTTACTTTCATTAATGGATTATCGTGTTTTTACATGTTTTCTCATTAAAATCATGATCGAAATAGATTTTCACGTGATTGTATTTAGTTAGATGGAGTTGAAGTGATTATTGAGTTGTTTATATAATTAGTTTAAATGTTTGGAGTTTTGATTATTCTAAACCATTGTTCATGTAGTTTTTGTCTTACCAACAAGCTTTATGTGGAGTAGATCCTTGAATACTCATCTAACAATTGCCTAACCGATAAGGGCACGTGTAGTTTCGGTTAAGTACTAGAAATTGTAAGAAATTATAGCCTAATATGTGACTGTTCATCAAGAAGAGTCATAACATTAACTTAAGTGTTGCAACTTTTCAAAATAAGATACCTTGATAAAAGACATCACTTAATATTTCATGAAAAGGTATGGTTCTCTTCCTTCCCTTTACATAAAGGTAAGTACTATAACATTAAAGTTTACTTTTATGTTTCATACTTTACAAATCCATCATAAAATTAAAAGAATTAAGGAAGAGAAATCCTATCGTTAGAGAAATAAGGTTAGATTGGAGGGATAAGGTATATTGAAGAAATTGAAGTGTTCTTCGTATTTCTAAATTTGAAGAAACAATTATGAAAAATTATACATAATATTATTTGTATATAATTGTGTGAAAGTCCTAAAGTTCAAAGATTTTGGAATTATTCGACAAAATTGTTTTGTCATGTAATTATGAAAATTACTTACAATACTTACTTACTTTTGTGTGGTTAAAGTCGTGACCTTGGGCATGGATATTTACTTAGAATAAAAAACTCAACTAAAGTTACTAGTTTGTGAAAGAAACTAGCTCTTATATATGGAACTTTAGTAACTTAAAGGGAAAGCAAACTCTAATGAGTTTAATCAAAACTCATATAGTTGAACCCAATTACATCTATGATGCCTAATCTAATAATCCAAAGGATAACAAAAGTATAATCCTACTCTTTAATCACATATAGTTACTCTAATAAAAATTTAGTTGGCTATGTTAATTATCATTTTGATTTCTTTTTTTTTTTTATGACTAATGATTTCCTTATCTTGGTGTAGCTAATAGTTTATTTTATTTTTAAGCTTCCATGTTGATTTATTTATTTTATGAAAAGTAATTAGATTTAGTGGTACCTTGTATAGCCTTTGAGCTATTGCAGTGCATGCCTACTACTCAATGGTAATTATGTTTTCAACTCTAGTTTCTATATGTTTAAGGACTCAAACTTGGGAAGTATATGAAGCTAGGGGGCTATTTAGAACCCACACAACTTCAATGCATCATGTATAATGTTGTTTTTTTTTTCATGATTAGCAATTGTAAGATTTGTGGTTTGTGTGATAAGAAAGTTGCCATAAAGTTATAGTTTAATAACTTTTGTAATTTTTGTAAATAGTTAATTAGTGATTTGCATAATTATTGTATCTAAGACCATTAAATATTGTAAAATATTTTTGAATTGTAATTAGAGGTTTGTAAGTAGATTAAATCAATCGATTCAATCCAGCTCACTTTGGTTATAAGTTAAATGAGTCGAATCCATTTGGCTTCTTTTTTTTTAAATGAACAAAAAAACCTGACCCTAACCTCTTAAAAAGCAGCTTAAACAAGCTAGCTTGCCGGCAAATGTAAAAACATATTAAACAAACCTATTCAAATCAACTCATTTTAGCCCATAAGTTAAACGAACTAGATTCATTTGACTTACTTTTTAAATAAGTAAAAAAATCTCAATCTAAACCCATTTGAAAAATGGGTTAAATGGATTGATTTATAAACCAAAACCTACTTACACAACTCTAGTTGTAATTTCAAATATTATTTACTTCTTTTTCTTTTTCTTTTATAGAAGCTCAATGTGAAATGGGACTCATGATCATAAATTCCATGTCTAAGGTTTTCTACATAAATCCATACACCTACACCAAATAGATGTTTGACCCAATGGTTCAAGGGACTCTATAGGACTTCATAACATAGAGGATTAGACAAGTCATATCCCTCATGAGTTCGTTACTCAATTCTCCTAGACAAGGACGTCATGTGTGCCCGCATTTTTCTATGAAACAAATTCAATCGCCTTTCTAAATGTGACATGAGATAAATTTTATTAGATTAGGGTGTCCTGTAATGATCTTTTCGCACTTGCTTTACATATTATACTTGGTGACTAGATTTATTGCGTAGCCCATAGCAATTTTGTGTAATAGAAATCACAATCAAATCAAGATTTATCCTTACGAATATTAAAAAGATTTGAAAAGATATTGTTCGTTGTTTACAAGGAAATGGTCGAGTTAATCTCAAAAGGTAATCTAATTCTTGGGTTCATCAAGATAAATTTCAAATTGCTTTTGAAATCATGTGTTAGATCATTTGAAAATTTGTTAAATAGAAACTTATTAAGAATCGTTGAATGCAATACTATGTTCCAATAGCTGTAGAGATAACTTCTAATGATCCAGATGTATCTGGAAGGATTTCCAAGTCGTGCAACCTTAATAAGAATAAGCAGTCGACAACACGAGGTTTCTTGTGGAACAGGAACTAAACTATGTCTTCTATAATGCATCAGAAGAGAGTTTACTTCAATGGATATCAGAGTTGGGAGTTTACTTCTGTTTATAAGCCGAAAGAGAGAAGAATAGGCAAGAAAAACCAAACCCCATTGTAGATATCTTTATCTCACTACCCTGTCCCTGCTATTTTTTTATTTATTAGAACTTCAGTTTCACTAATGAAAAAGATCAACTTCTACTGCACAGATCCATAGTTTAAATAATTATGAAAAAACAAAGAGATTTTAAACTTTTCTATAAAACCTATCCAACCATAATTAAGGTTTTACTTCTGTTCTGTAGTCATTCGCTCGGATTAATATAGCATATAATGATGTAAAGCACATATCCTAGCATAGCAAGATATTTTCGTATTTCTTTAAAGAGCAGGTATTATAAATAAAGCTAAATCAACAAACATGTTTAGTTAACTTTATAAGAGCAAAATATAATACCTATTTCTCACTTATCCATCTATTTCCACCGATTTTCATGTTTGGTTGATAGAATAGCTATTTCACGAAATTGCCCTTACGGAAAAATAAGAGATTACAATTCCTTCATAAACTTGCAGAAGAATTCAATCACTCGAAATAATAGTTTGTACCTTATCTCACAAGCACTTTTCTTTAACTTTTTTCTATGGCAGATTTTCATATCTATTTATAAAATCTCAAAATAACTATAAGAAATCGTTATTACTTGTATATTCCATCCGTGAAGTATTGTAATAGTTTGTACCTTATTCCACTCCATAAACCAAACAAATAATCATGAAAAGTAAATAAATGTCTGCATTAATCCCCAAAATCATATGTTTTTAAAGCCATGATAATTCATTCAACTTACTTATTCCTTTGCTAAATAATCCATTCCTGGACAGAGAATAATTGGTGGAAGTTAGTAAAAATCAACCATAGGATAATAACCCACAATTGGGTAATATAACATATCATATATTAATCAATAGGTAAGTGTCTAGAAGGTTTTCTTCCTGAGATTAGAATTTCTTGACAAAGCTTCAACACCTTGTATTTTGTACAATGACAATTGCTAATTTAATAATGAATGAATCACTTACAATCCAACCAGAGACTTTCTATTGCAAAATTGAAAAAAGAAACAACCAATTTTGTATAATGAAACCTATCACTGACTAACATGACAATGACAAAGGTAAAAAAGCAAAATGCAAGAGAACATCCATGGTCTATAAACCAATTCAGCAGAAACTAAAAGTAAAAAGAAAAAATTTGCCTCCTTTCTTCTAAACATGGAGAAACGCAACCCAAACTCCATAAACTTGCAGAACAATTCCATCACTCGAAAGCTCTGGTGTTTGAAGTGAAGCAGAAGCAGAGTAAGATCCTTGCACAAGCTAACCCTTCAACCTTCAACCTTATTCGGCAAGTTTTGCACCAAGGGCAAATCATCAAGCCAATCAGCATATATTTGATTGATCTTCTTGGTTCCTTTCCATCTCAAGAAGCACTTCTTGCCCTGCCCATCGTCCGCCAAAGTAGGTGCATTGACTGTCTGAGCAGGAGATGCATCGTTGACAGGAAGAGGTAGTGGCTTTATTGAAACAGGCGGTGTACTCATTGCTTCTCCCTCAACTCGTCCAACAGGGCCGCCCTGCAATTCTGATGCGTGGAACATGGCAAATACCAAAATAAGCAGAAAACCTTTTGTGAAATCTTCATTTTTTGTATGAAATTAAGGAGAGGAGGAACCTGCTTTCCTCTTCCATCTTATAAGTTTAGGATCATATGTTTGCTAAGAGCCTACCATTACACACTAAAATCAAGAAAAGTGCTTCAAATCTAAATGGACATACCACTATTACATTATATAACAGTACTGCTAGCATTTCTAGATAGGATACAACATAACTAGATTATCAGATTCAAACAAAAATTTTCTGATCCAGAGAGAACTTAATCATCCGGCTTCCTTGCATGTTAGAACCTTTTTGCTCCATTATTTCAACAGACATTTCTTTGACATCCATAACTAGATCAACTATAAACATAGAAAGAGAACATGGACATTTTTATCATATAAAAGATCAGGTGATGGTATATACCTGCTTGACCATGGGCAAAGTGGCATTTGTCGCCAAAAGGGCAATGACCTGTAGTCTCAAACCTTGTACAAAGCTTTGTCTTCCAATACACGGGCTTCACATTCGCTCTCACATCTACACTACCATTCACAGGTCTACTTCCCTCAGATTGATTAGAACCATTACCAGGTCCCATCGGTGTTGTCCCGATACATATAGCTGTGCTCTCCCTAAACCTTCCCGAATCATCTCTAAACTTAGCCGGGTCCTCATGAAGAAAATTACACCTATCACCATAAGGACACTCCTCCCCATTATAGAACTTCTTGCACAGCTTCATCTTATGTATGATTTTCTGATCGTCATCCCAATTATCCGATGACCTATGATCATCTTCACGGTCACGACCACCAACAAGTTCTTGCCAATTAGGGGGAGGCTGCCGCAAATCCTCCATGCCATGAGCGAAATTACAGTTCTCCCCATTTCTACACGTCCCCATTCTGAACTTCGCACACATACGGGTTTTAAAAAAGATGTTGGTAGTGCCTCTGTTAACAGGTGGATTGGACCTATGGTTTGCAGATTGTAAGGATCCAGAATTTGATTGGCTATCTTCAGAATTTCTAGGCCGTTTTGCAGGTGGGTTGGGTGAATCGTATTGTGATTGTGAGTCAAATTGATCATTGGTTACTGAAAACTGAGACCAGTAACCAACCGCATCACCGCCAATACCAAATTGTTGTGGCGGCATCATAAAAGGACTAGGGTCAGGAAAACTCATATTGAACCGTATAACCAAGACCCAGAAATTGCAACTACGAATTCAGCAAATTGATCAGATATTAATCCTAATGTTGTGAGACAGATTTGGTGCAAAAAAGATCAAAACTTAACATTCAGTGACACAAAATGTTTGACGAAATGCCTGAGTAAAAACGGACCGACAGAGCTAAGCCAAACGGAAAACCCAGATGACTGTTTCAATTAATCAATCAAAGGGTATCCAGCAAACTCAAATTGGATAAAGTCTGAGGATTGTTTGAGTTTAATAGCTTTGCTTGATGAAACGTCTAAATGAAATCACCCAACAAAACTAAACAAATGAAATAAACTCAGATGATATTTGAATTAATCAATCAAAAGGGTATCCGAAAAACTCAAACTCGACAGAGTTTGATGATTACTTGAGTCTTTTTATGTGTAGAGATTGAGGGAATGTTGAGTCCAACAAGGGGGTTAATATATTAAGAAAAGAGAGTGAGAGTCAAACCCTAGCCGCCATGCAAAGCATCAGGAAAACCCTAATATATCAGAATTTTAGCCGGCAAAAGTGAGCGCATTAAGAAGTAGTTATATGTTTGTATGCTCAGAAGTTTAGGAAGCAGTAACGTGTATATAAGATCCTAAAACCCTAACCACGTCACAAAACCCTACGATTGCGGTGTAAACCAAATCGGATAAAAACAAAAGGGAAAAAGAAATGGTGAGTAGGTCCGGGCCGTTTTGTTTTAACAACCGGCTTGACTCACTGGGATGGGGATGGTAATGTGGAAATTGGACTTTCTTTTACCTCTCTTTTCATCTCTGTGCTGGAATTAATTCTAAATTAATTAATCGTCCAAAAAATTTTGAGATTAATATTTGTTGATTGAAATAAATTAAATAATAACATTGAAACTTAAAATTATTATATATATATATATATGCATCAGATATTAAGCAAATAAAAACAAAAGTGCATATATTAATTTTGCATCTAGCACCATCTATTAATAATGCAAGGGCTATTTTTTGAGAAGTTATTTTACGAATCTACATACACAATCTCTTAATATTTATTGGTTAAAATAAAATAATGGAAAATTATTCAAATTTCATATGAAATAATCATATTTTAGAATCACTTATGATATGCCAAAAAAGAATTGCTAGATATTTATTCCCATAGTTAAATACAATTTTGCATTTAGGATTTAGTTTTCTACTTTCACTATGTGTAATGCACCACACTTAGGACGTCACAATCACTACCTGCCAAATGCTATTATTTGCTAGTATTACGTTAAGACTCTAATTACCATTCTAAAATTTCCAAATTCATTTGCATTAATTGTGAATAACATTGAAATAACAAAATCTCCATGTTCATTAATAATCAAATGACTCATAGACCAGTCAAATCACAATTATTAGTAACAAAGGAAATAAAGTATAGCTCTTAAAATGATTAAGTCTATCAAATCATAACCTACTGCATACTAAAAGAGCCTATCTCCTAAAAAAAAATGCAGAATACCAACATATAACTTCAACAAATATATTAAACCTAATACTGTATATCATCCTAATACTTATAATAGCAACCGCCACTTTCCCCATCCTGATAAAAATAGTACCTATAGCTGTAGCAGAAATGGAATGAGTTTAAACACAATAAGTAACACCACATACATGTATTATGGGATAAGAGGTTCATTCCTCCTTATGTGCCCGTATGGCACTTGACTCTCCTTTATCTCATCATATTTATTTAGATTATAGAGGGCGAGCTAGCCTTTTCCCTTTCTATTTATCGATGATTGTTCCAAAGCCTTCTTATTTTAAGGGTACCAACTCGTATTGTCACTATCCTTGATATGATTGAGAGGCCTAACTTCTTAATTGATTTTAGTGTACCTTGGCCATCATCAAGAGAGCGATATTAGCTCTCGATCAGTTTGCTCATGGGAGGCTAACCTAGCATTGAAAGAGTACCTAACTCCATGATCAAAACGCCTATTGACATCACTCATTTCATATTAAGTCTCAAGTTGAATACTTTCACTTCCCTTTTAAAACACTAGTTATGACATTCTCCTCCACCTAAATCCATGATGCCTTTGTTGTAGGGTTAACTCTTTACTACTACCCTTTCTCTTAAGATCACCAACCTTATTTCTGTATTACCTAACTCTACAATAAGATCATCTATGCCAAGACTCAAGGCTTCCACAAGCATTTCTTCGTCCTCACCCTCACCTTTACCCTTACCCTTACCCTTACCCTCACCTTCTCCTCTTGTCCTCTGAGATCGCCTCTTGTTAAGTGGCCCAATGGTAAGGTTAGCCCTTTAATGCATATTTCATTTTCTCTAGATTTAGATAGAGTCTTATTACAATGCTGCCTACAATATAGCTATCCCCTCCGGTAACAATGTCCTCCATCTACTGGCTGCTTCTTCCATCGATCTTCATCTATATGAGCCTTGTTGTTAACAAGAATTACCCTTTTTCATTAAGCATAACGAGTAATATTTGGGTAGCTCGTCTAGGTTGGAACTTCTTTGCTTCAATACTACTTATCATGGGACGGGAGGTTTACCCCTCCTTATGTGCCCATGTAGCACTTTATCCTCATTTGCCTTATCATATTCACTTAGATTATAGAGGGTGAGCCAACCTTTTCCCTTCTTGTTTGTCTAGGACTGTTATAAGCCCTTCTTACTTTAAGAGTATCAATCGACATTATCACCATCCTCCATATGATTGGGAGGCCCAAATTCTTAACTAGTTTTGACTTACCATAAGCATCATCAGGAGAGTGCCATTAGCCTTGACCAATTTGCTCATAGGAAGCTAACCTCATCTTAAGAACACATGTAACCCTATGAAAAAACCACCTGTTGATGTTACTCACTTCACATTATACCCTAAGTTAAATACCCCCACTTCCTTGTCAAAACATGGACCATTACATGTGTATGTCACACATAAAGTCAAAACATACGCACTTAATACATTAGGAATAGCCAAACAAACCATTTAATTTATCTTTCAATTTAATTCAACAAACATCATAGGGGTCATGGCCTCACTCAGACTGTAGTATAGTATATAATATATATATATATATATATATATATATATATATAAACACCCTAATTGAGAATTGTCACTACGAGCTCCATCTAAATGATATTAAGAACAACCATCTCCTACTTAATATCCCTAAATCTATCCTAAATCATTTTTAACAAGACTTCACTCAAAAAAATATGTTGTAAGGATCATCGAAGTATTGGCCTTTAGGTATTTACCACCTCCCATCTTTAAGATGAGCCATGCATAAGTAGCAATCATTTTATTAGTCGGATATTGAATTAGTCCATTTTAAGTTTCTAACCGAACATTCTCATCTAGCAAACATCTATTACATACTTGGTTTTGCAAGTGGTCCTAACTCTATACTAGAATCAACTCTAACACCTAAATAAAAAAGTATCACTATTATTTCTCATTCTTCATTCAAGAGTTTTCCTTAAGCTAACTTAAATTCTAGACCTATTAATCTACTTAGAAAACTTTGATAATTAGGTTTTGATTTAAGAAAACAAGAGAAATAGAAAAAAAAAAATAAAGAAAACTGGGAAGTACATCAGTAGAACATGGTTGTACTAGTGCCTATGCTATTACTCATGTATCCTTTAACCAAGTTTTCCTTAACGTACATGGTTATACTTTGGCTGTATAACGCATTTACCTTTCACAATGAGGTATATGATTAACAATATGCTTGTGTTGTTTGGCTTTGTACCCTATTAATTACACAAATTAACCTTATGTATCCATCATGTACCCCCTTATCATCAATGAACATAAATTTTCTTCCTTCTTTTTTAACAAATTAACACAATGTCAAAATCCTTCACTTTCCATCAATACCATCATCAACTATAACCTTCAATGTCATAAAGAACAAGAATTAACATCAAATTTTCGATCTTGACATTGATATGGACGCTTACTCGAATTTAAGAGATCTTGAGTGATTTTATACCTTTCAATTGCTTTTGTGAACAAAACCTTTATGCATTAATACGACCTACATTAGAAAACACAAAGTAACACTTTAAACTTGTCAAAACCTCTCTTACCAACATAATGCCTTTCAATATATGAGCTTTTTTTTTTTTCTTTTTTTGTTTATGCTACATGAATATCTTCTCCTTACACTATTGTTAAGCATGATTTTTTGATTTCTTATTTTAGTCTCATTTTCCTTATTTTGATAAATACTGAACCCTAACTTATTTAATAATAACCTTCAACTAGAAAATAGAGAAGATCTTGATTTTCTTTTTAAATTGAAAATCTTTAGAGTCACCACTCAACCGGAGTCGAGAAAAGAATTAAGTTGAATAATCAATTAAGTGGATTGATTACAATTTAGCTACTGATTTTTTATAAAATTAATTTTAATAAAAATTAGAGATTTTCGAATTCGGAGGCTACCTATTAAAGCCTAATGAGTACTACTATTAATTTTTCGAAATTAGATTTAGTTTTCAAAATTACGCTTATTTTTTAAAACAAAGCTCGCTCACCAAAAAATACGGAAGTTAAGTTATATTTTACAAAAAATGGAAAAATAAAGTTTTTACAAATTTTACATCACCTCGAAGGTATCTATATACTCATTAGTCAAGATCAAACATTTTTAGTTCATTCTAAAAGTTTTAGTGTATTAGTTTATTTTAATTTTGAAAATCCACCGAGTTTACATTTTTAATTCTTTTTTTTTTTTTACAAAAAATCTAGCAAAAAAGTCCTAATTTGAAGTTCTTTTTTTTTTTTATTAAAAATTTCTAAAAGAAAACCCTAAATTGGTGAAAAAAATTTGTTTTAAGCCTTTTTTTTTTAATTTTTTGGAAAAATAGTTTTTTTTCTAAGTGGTAAGGATACTCCATTTTATTCATTATTTACTATCATATATTATACTTTTTTTTACTAACTAATAAATAAATAAAACAAATAAAATAAAAGATCAAAGAAAGAAAGAATAAAACAAAAACAAAAAATGCAACAAAGCAAACCCGATGTACAATAGGCATACAATCAGTGAATCAAGGAATGCAAACTGGGCCTGTGGATTCAAATCCAAGTTGCAACTAAATTGAGGGGGCAACAATTGGGAGCTTCAATTTGGGCAATTCTAAGTAGTTTTTCAAGTGAGAGACAATGTTCATGCATTTTGGGTTAGAAAATGGGGGCATAAGATTGATGCCACAACCAATGGTAGCCATTTGGAATGTTTCTATAATTGGGGTGACGATAGTGGTGGCGAGCATGTACTTCGTGTCGCGTTTTGGGCATTTGGGTCGAGTGGAGAGAGCTGTCAATCATGACTGTTGCTAAGTTGGTAGCCATGATCAGGGTTATCGTTAGGTTTCGGGTTGGTTTATTGTGAACAAGAGTGGTTGAGAGAGAGAGGACTACTGTTATGTGTTTGCTGAGCATGTTTAGTGAAGAAGATGGAGGAGTGAGTCACACTTACTGCTGTTAGAGCACCATGTTAGGTTGTTGCAAGAGAGAGTGGGCGACTGTGTTGGTGTTAGAAGTGTGCATGGTTGGATGTGACGCCGTTGCGAATTGTAGCAAGGGTAGTCACGTGCAGTTGAGGATTAAGTGGTCGACAAAGAAGCAATAGGGATCGAAGTGTGCGTATTTTTGTCTAGATGTTAGATTTGAATGGGTATTAGCTTGGTGGAGTTGCGATCATAGTTATTAAAATCGCGATTTTACTTATGTGATTTTACGAGTTTAGGATTTTAGGTGGTTCTTCCAAGTTAACTCGAGTGTGAAATCTTTTTTTATATAGAAACTTACGTTTCTAACTTAGTTTATTAATTCTAAATATCTGAGTTGAATGGATTAAAAAATTAAAGAAAAAAAATACAATTAGCCTTTTATAAGTCATCAACTATTAAGGTATTACAATGTCTATCTTATCATATTCTAATTTTTTACCTCTTTCTTTTTTTCTCTCTCAATCTCTTATTTTATGTTCATAATTTTTATCCAAATTTTAACTCTAATAACAAAGTTTACAAAAAAAAAACTATATACATTATTTTATACTATCAATAATTTAAAATGAGTTGAAACGTTTGGTTCATTTTAATTTACGGCTTTTTAAAAAAAAAGGGGCAAAAGTTTAGTTTCAACTTTATTTGTCATTTTTCCGTACATGTTATAATATATATTAAAAATTTTTATGGAAAAAAAAAACTTAATTTCTTCATTTTTATTAATTTCTATTATGTATTTTAAGTTTTGAATAATTACTATAAGTATATCAACAAATTTTTAAAGCTATTCTATATAAGTTCTAGAAATTTACATTTTTACGTTTCGATTTTACGTTTTGATTTAACAGAACCTTTAACGATTTTAGGTAAAATCGCGAGTTTGACAACCTTGGTTGCGATAGTAGGTGGAGTGTGAGTGTTTGGTCGAGTAGGATGACCAGTGTTGTATGTGGGGGTGTTGATGATGCTTGAATGTTAGGATCATTAGTAGAGTGTGTGATACTGGCCAACGGTAGGATGGACATTAATTTAGGTTAGAAATATTAAAGTAGGGTCAGGCTGGTCATACGTAGCAGTAGTGAGTTGGAGAAAGAACCATACGGTGATGATGGAGTTAAGCACAAGCTTGAAGTGAATGGGATCAAACACATAACTTTTAGACCTAACCTTATGATCTTTCTTGTCACATGCCCAAGCGCCTAGCTAACTAAGCTAGGCTTTTTCTCATTTCTTTATCTAATCCATTTGTACTTAAACCATAACATTGGACCTAACCTTAATTTTACGTTTAAGTCCAAGCCCAACTTGCCTTAAAATGACCTAAGCCTTTTAATATAGCTCAAAATATACATGTTAAATATACTCTAATACCAACTTTTGAATTTAATAAATATAGAGTCTTATTTTAACTAATCCCATTAAAATATTTCAAATTGGATAAAAAAAATCCATTTAAATATTTTATTGTGATATTTTTCCAATAAGTCCAAAAATTTTGAAGACTCTAAATTTATTAAATTGTGTGTATACTTTTGATTATTGCTTGACTTAACCTTAAACAACTAATCAACTCAATTCAAGCACCTTTAACACTTTATGTTTTTCGATTTTTCAAATTTTTTGTATTTTTTAATTTTTTTTTGTCTTTTCTAAATTAGGACCCTTTTTCTTTTATTCTAAAAAAAATTAAAACTATAAGGGGGCAAAAATGAGGTGTTTACAATTGCCCTTCTTTATAATAAAATTCGAGTAAAACTTTATTGTAAAGACAAAAGATACACATTTTTGCCTTCAAGATGACTTTATCCTAAGAAGCACTACGACTAGCTAACTATCTTAGGCTTATTCCACTGGGGATTTAGTGGAAGGTTAAAAAGAAGGATGGTGATTTAGGAGCCAATTAGAACATGAGAGTGAGTTTTTCAAAAGGGCCCAACACTGCAGGAGCTAATTAGGACCCTAAAAATTACTAAAATGAGGGTAACACTTCTATGGGCTAACAAGAACCCTAAAAGATACTATAAGGAGAGCAATGCCCCTATAGGCTGGCAAGAACACTAAAAGATACTAAAAGGAAAGTAATGCCCCTACGCTAGCAAGAACCCTAAAGTACTGAAAGGAGGGTAATGCTTTCGTAGGCTAGCAAGAACCTTAAAATGGTATTGAAAGGGAAGATAGCACACTGTGAGCTGGCTAACCTAAGTGAATAGGTGAAGCACTCCTTAAGCTAGCTAAAACCCTAAATGGCAAATTGAAACATGGTCGTCTAAGCCCACTAGCTTAGGTGAATGGATAAAGTACTCCTTCAGTAGGCTAAGACCTTAAATAAGGACCTGGTTGTTTGCCTTTAAGTTAACCAACTTGAGTGGTAGCATCTCTAGGAGACTAGTAATCCTAACTGAAAGATCGATAAGAGACCTAATCATGCTCCTTTGAGCTAATTAACCTAAACAGAAGCATATTTATGAGACTAGCTACCTTAAAAGTCAATAGAGCTATAACCTGGTTGTGCTCTTTTGAGCTGACTAACTTAAGTGGGAGCATTTCTATGGGACTAGCAACCTTAACTATCAATCGATTTATAACCTAGTTATGCTTTTCTAAGCTAACTAACCTAGGCAAACAGGTAAAGCGCTCCTTAAGCTAGCTAAGAGCTTAAATGAGAACCCAATTGTACTCTTCTAAGCTAACTTATAGGTCCTAGTTAAGTAACCAAGTAGAGGGAGTGAATGGGTTACTTGTAAAAAATAAAGGATTTAAAAAGGTTTGCAAAAATTATTCCCCTTGATTACTTAATTGTTGGCATGAAACTATTAACAAATAGCAGTTAAAGAATAATACAAAAATATGTACGAATTTAAAAGAGAGAGGGAAGAGAAGATCAAGCGAATATAATTATAGTGCTTCGGACTTGTGTCTACTATACTCTTCCAACCTTACTACTGGAGACCCGGTTTCCTTTTTGAAGTTATTCCACTATCTACAATATCCAAACACTTAAAGAGGTTATAAACAATACTCTCTACTCTAACTCACTTAGCCTTACTCTTAGGCTAAATACTTAAAACTATAACGAAAACTCTCTTAAAAAAATAGAAAGAAAAACTTATATAACGATAATGAGGAGAATAAAGAAATCATTCCTTGTCAAATAAGAACTAGTATGAAGACTTTATATTGATCTTATATTCTCATAAATGGATTGCAGCTCATAGAATTTGTCTCGTTGTTTTTTTCTTTCTTATTTTCTATATTTTTCTATGAAGTCCTTGCTTCCTTTGTATACTTGAAATTGTAATGGCTAGAGACTTTGTTTTAATGTAAGTCTTTGGAGAATTTATTCCAAACTTGTGTATTGACAAAATTAACTTTGTGAGAATATCTTCTTTGTTAACCTTCCATATATGTGAGGTAAAGTGATGATTTTTCTTTCCTAACTCTAAGTACTTTAATCAAATATATAAAGTAAACTTTGTTGTCAATATATGAGATCTTTTTATTAATAAATTAAATTTGGATGGCTTGAATAGAAACTTCTTTTCTATCAAGAGCTTTCCAATTTTAGACAAATTTAATAACAAGAATAATTTGAATTTATCCTTATAGATTTAGATCCTTACTTAGTGGAACGTACCGAACATATTTCCCAAATATATTTAGTAAGTAAAGCTAAGTCTTCTTAGGATCTTAACAATGATTCAACATATTTCTTGTTTTCCCAGTTCTCGTACCTTTTAATTAGTCCTCTAACTGACCTTCTGATAGATCTTAGAAGACTTGATTAATATACTTGAGAAACTTATAAACACATATAACAATCTCTGATACACAAGTAAATCTTTCAATATCTTCCTATTTTGTTATCATCAAAACACTATGAAGAGATTTACATAACTAACCTAGGCGAACGGGAAAAGCACTCCTTTAACTAGCTAAGACCTTAAATAAGAACCTAGTCTTGCTCCTTTGAGCTAACTAATTTGAGCTAACTAACCTAGGCAATCAGGCGAAGTACTCCTTAAGTTAGCTAAGACCTTAAATGAAAACTTAGTTATGCTCCTCTAAGTTGACTAATTTAGGCGAATGGGTAAAGTGCTCTTTAAGCTAGTTAAGACTTTAAATGAGAACCTAATCATGCTTCTTTGAGCTGACTAGGCAAATGGGCAAAGTGGTCCTTAAGTTAACTAAGACCCTAAATGAAAACTTGATTGTGCTTCTTTAAGCTGACTAACCTAGGCAAACGGGTAAAGCACTCCTTAAGCTAGCATAAACCCTAAAAAAGATGTAAATTGGGATAGTACTATATGAGCTGACTAGAACCCTAAAGAAGATGCAAATTGGGATAGCATTCTATGAGTTGGCTAGAACCCTAAAAGAAATGTAAATCGAGATAGCACTCTATGAGCTAGCTAAAACCCTAAAAAAGATGTGAATCGGGACAATGCTCCATAAGATGGCTAGAACCCTAAGGAAACGTGGATCAAGATAGTGTTCTATGAGCTGGCTAAATCTTAAAAATTATCGAAATACAAATCGAGACAACGCTTTATGAGCTAGCTAGATCCCTAAAAGAGATGAACAAAGGGTAAGTACCCTATGGGCTTGTTTAGACCCTAAAGGAAATGAGAAAGGGTAAGTGCCCTACGAGCTCGTTACAACCTCAATAAAATTTAGTAAAGGGAAGTGCTCTATAGGCTTACTCAGACTTTAAAGGGTATTTGAAGAAGCAAAATTAGGAAATGTAACTACACTAATAGGCTTTTGGTCTTGATTACTATTCAAAAATAATTAATTATTTTCAAAAGGAATAAATGAGAGAGCCTATTTTGAAAGAAATACTTTTATCCAACCCAAGTGTACAAGTTAAGAACCTTTAGGAAAAATTAGAATTGTGCTTACCCTAGTTTCAAAAATAATTTTTATTTTAGATAAATTATTCTTTAAGGTCAGAAGAGCTTTTATTGAGTGGAGAGGTATTATGGGTGGGGGAGGCCTTTGTTTGAGATTTAGGCAAGGAGGTTTATGATGGAAGATTGGTGCTTAAGGGCTTAGAATGTGATTTAGAGTAGGCATGAGAGCTTTGTGTTTGTTGGGAATGTTTGGGCTTTGATTGCAAGCCTTTTGATTCAAGTTTTCCTACCCTTTCCTAAGATATGATATATCCTTTGGGACTTTCTCTTAAATTCAAGCCCAATTTTTAAGCCTCTTTTCTTTCTTATTCTTTTTTTTTTTTAAAAAAAAATTTTGCCTCACTCTCATTGTTTCTTATCCCTTTTCCTTGGGCCTAAAAGTAACTGCCTTGCTAAATATTTGGATTATGTGTATAAGGTTCTTATAAGCTCTTCCTCATTTCAAAGAAAATAAATTATCAAAAGCAAGCACCAACTAGTTTTTTCTTTTTCTCCCAATTAAATACCCTAATCTCTAAATTGCCCCATAGTGAGATGGTTCTTGATAGGGTTTAAATTTGAAAAGACTTCAATTGGTTCAACGAGGTTGACAAAGGATAATCGTGTTTGGGATTCAAAACTGAATGCCTAACTTTATTTTGATCTACGTATCACATTTAAAATGGAGCCCCTTTAAGGAATGAGTCTAAAATATCCTCACCATTATGTCACTCAACTGCCAAAATGTTTAAGTAAGTTACCAATTCCCTAAGTAAGAGCCTATGTTGATTTTCCTCAAGGTGGAAATTAACTTTATCCCAATTCCTTAAAACATGCCCAATTTGTGAAGCAATACTTTTTTTTTATTAATTTTCAACCACTAAATGCCTTGAACCTTTCGTGTTCCTGACGGCTTAAGTAGATAATTGTCCTAGACTTATTAGTCTTAACACCCCTTAGCTTGCTTGTATGCTTATGGGACCAATTCTTTATAGTTAAATGGGCCAGTACTGTTGAATTGCCTTTTTGCTTAAATCGAGTGCTAGTCTTAGGATAGCTTCATGGCTTCATGTTTTGACTTGGTTTATGGTTGGGCTCAATGGATCAAGGGTTTTAGCTTGGTTCAACTACCTTGATGGGCCATGTAGTTTGTGTTTAGGTGAGTTGCCTCAATAGGCTATGGGTTTGTGTTTAGGTTAGTTGCCTTAACGAGCCAAGGGTTTATGTTTAGGTTGGCTACCTTAATAGGCCAAGAGTTTATGTTCAGGTTGGCTACCTTAACGAGCTAAGAGCTTATGTTTGGGTTAACAACCTTAACGGGCCAAGTGGTTTGTGTTTGTCCCAAGTCCCATAAGGATTTGTAACTACTAGCAACTTCTTTTTTTTCTCCTTTTTTTTTTAGAGAAAGAAAGAGAAAGATAGGGCTTTATATTATAGAGACTGAATGATCAAATTATAAATGGGGGATTGTTTTCTTAAGATTCTACATACAAGCTTACAGAATTTATTTACATATAGAGCAATAATTAGATGAAAACTATTAATGGTCTATTTACAAAAGAGGGATACTAAAGAATAATGAACAATATGCTAAAGGGAACTTTTATTATTATGGCAAAAAGAAACAATGAAAGGCAACCTAACATTTATTCTTAATTGTTATTCAATGAAACTTAATATCTATTCAAAGCTTTTTTACTACATCCAAAATCCTTAATTGAGATCTTGCAGTTAGGTTGCAATTTTGTCCAATATCTCCAAAGCCCAATGCATGGTCTTTTCACTTTTTTCGATTTAGGCCTCCAAAGCTCAATTAGCAACTTTAGCATGTTTGGCCCTTTGCTTCCAATAGGTTGCTTTAGCTTGCAGTAGCTATTCGCGAATTCTTGGGACATCAAGCAGCCCATTAACTTCCTGATTATTGACTTGTTGGTTAGCTACCATTATTTGTAGGCAAGATTTATTCAAAAACAATTATTTACAAAAGAAAGAAACACATTGTTAGGAACAAAAACAATCAAAACAACAATCATGCATTTGCAACTTATTAATATTTACAAAGAGTCAAAGAATTGGTGATCATTTTACAAGGGAGAACTATACAAGTTATCTAAAAAATGATTTACATGTATAGCCTATGAAAATTTCTAACTTGTAGGCCAATGGGTCTATTTTATAATAGCTTAACAAATATCATAACAACAACTACCTAAAAAGATTATTTGACAGGTAAAATTAATATGATTTTCTCTTTTTTCCTTTGACTAAGAAAAAGAACAGTAAAATATTTTACAAGATAGCAAACACGATTATTTATAAACCTAATAAGCATGAACATTTAAAAATAAAGAAAATATGTAACATGAAGACGTGGGGATATAAGGGACTAACGACTAAATAATAATATGGCAATATTAAGTGTTTAAGATTGTAATGATAATAGAATTCAATTGTTACAATAGATTTATGAGGAAATGTTACATAGAAATAGAATTTACAAGGAATTTCTACATTTACAAAAAATAAAATATAAGGAAATAATGAATAAGTCCTATGCAAGGACTAATATACATGGATAATACAAAAAATCTGATATAACAATAAGCCTTAGTTAGCATGCCTCATTATTATTTATTTGTTAGTTTAAAGGTTTGTGTATGCAATCTGGGTGAGTTCTAAAGGTTCTTAAGCTCTATGACCTCATACATTTTCAAAGAAACGGTTTATTAGTCACATCAAAGCTTAAGTGGGGCAGCTTAATTATCTTCAAAAGGTAATTACATTACAACATCCAAAGCTTATACAATGGCTCTTTGCCTAGGGTCCTATGACAGCTTAATTCTGACCGTATCTAACATACATTCATGATAATAAACCCTCTTAATATGTGCCCCTAATAAACCTACATGGGTTAGTACAAATATAGACAAATAAATAAAATATATTTACAGAAAAGAAATACAACGTATAAAGGGTATTTTGAAAACCCATTCTAAATTTAGAAGGTTTAAGTGGTTAGCCCTCTTGATGTCCCTAGTGGAGTCACAAAGTTGTCAAGCCTGATTTTTCGATTTCTTATTTTAATCTCATTTTTCCTTTCCCAATTAATACTAAACCTTAATCCATTTAATGTTAACTATCGATTAGAGAATAAGGAAGATCTCGGTTTTCTTTTTAAATTGAAAATCTTTTGGAGGGAAAAGAATTAAGTTGCAATTGATTGCGTGAATTTTTTACAACTTAGTTACCAATCTTTGATAAAATTGATTTGAATAAAAACTAGAGATTTATGAATTCGAGAGCTACCTATTAAACCTTAATATGTACTACTATTAATTTTTCAAAATTAGATTTAGTTTTCAAAATTGCCCTTTTTTTAAAATAAAGCTTACCCACGAAAAAATAGGGAATTCTAGTTATAATTTACAACAAAATGGAAAAATAAAGTTTTTACAAATTTTATGTTGCCTTAAAGATACCTACGTACCCATTAATCAATATTAAATGCTTATAGTTCATTCAGAAAGTTTTAATGTGTTAGTTTATTTTAATTTTGAAAATCCACCAAGTTTACGTTTTTAATGCTTTTTTTTTTAGTAAAAAAAAAAATGTAGGAAAAGAGTCATAATTTGAAGTTCTATTTTTTTTTTAAATTTCTAAAATAAGACCTTAAATTGGCTAAAAAAAAATTTAATCTTTTTTTTTCTGAAAAATAGTTTTTCTAAGTGGTAAAGATACTCCATTTTATTCATTATTTACTATCATTTGTTATACTTTTTTTTACTAACTAACAAATAAAATAAAAGATAAAAGAAAGAAAGAAAGGAAAAAGAATTAAAAAAAAAACGCAATGAGGCAAACATGATGTATAATAGGCATACGAATCAATGAACTAAGAAGCGTAGACTAAGCTTATGGATTTAGATTCGGGTCATGACTGGATTGAGGAGGCAACGATTGTGAGCTTCAATTCAAGCAATTCTAAGCAATTTTTCAAGTTGGAGACAACTTTTTTATACATTTTGGATTGGAAAATGGGGACGTAGGACTGACACCACAATTAATGGTAGCTGTTTGGGATGTTTCCGTAGTTGGGGTAATAGTGGTAGTAGCGAGCGTATACTTGGCATTGCGTTTTGGGCATTTAGGTTGAGTGGAGAGAGCAGTCAATCGTGGGTGGTACTGGGTTGGTGGCTGTGATAGGGGCTATCGTTGGGTTTCGGGTTGGTTTGTTGCGAGCAAGAATGGCTGAGAAGGAGAGGGCTACTATTGTGTGTTTACTAAGCATATTTTGTGAAGAAGATGGGAGAGTAAGTCATGCCTGCTGCTATTAGAACACCACATCAAGTTGGTACGAGAGAGAATGGGCGGCTGTCTTGGTATTAGAAGTATACGTGGTTGGGTGTAGCGCTGCCACAAATTGTAACAAAGGTGGTCGCGTGCAGTCGAGGATTAGTGGTTGACGAAAAAGCAATGGCCATTGAAGTGTATGTATTTTTGTCGGGGTATTGGATTCCTTTAGGTATTGGCTTGGTGGAGTTACAATAGTGGGTTGGGCATACATGTTTGGTCAAGTAGGATGGATGGTGTTATATGTAGGGGCACGAATGATGCTTGAATGTTGGGTTCATTAATAGAGTGTGTGATAGTGGTCAATGATGGGTTGGAAATGTTGGGTTGGAAATATTGAAGTAGGTTAGGTTGGTCATACGCAGCAGTAGTGAGTTGAAGAGAGAACTGTGTGGTAATGATGGAGTTGGGCATAAGCTTGAAGTGAATGGGATTGGGGATCGTGTTGTTGTGTTGTTGTTTGGGTGGTCAAAAGCACACGTTGTGGTTTAGTCAAAGTTGAATAGAGAGGTTGGAGATGAGCAGTACTTATATATGATGTGATCCTTGAATCAGAATTGAGTTGCCGTCTACTTAAACTAACAAACTCAAAATCCTTCTTAAGCAAATTTGGATCAAGTTCAATCTTTTAGCTTATGTTTATATTCAAGTGGGCTTTAACCAATCTTGAATTAATAGACATCATCATATTTTCTAGTTAGATTTGACCCTATTGGTAAAGATTTACTCGCAATTTCATCAAATCTACAAAAAAATTTCCAAAATTTATCAAGATTTGTAGCCAACAATTGAATTCTAGAAAATCCTAACATTTCCCTCCTTTTCTTGGCATAAAAAAAAAAAAAATCCAACAACAAAACGTGCTAAAATGGAATTGAACACATAACCTTCTGATCCTTCTTATCACATGTCCAAGTACCTAGCCAATTGAGTTAAGCTTTTTCTCATTACTTTATCCAATCCATTTGTACTTAAAATATAACATTGGACCTAACCTTAATTTTACATTCAAGTCCAAGCCTAACTTGACCCAATTTGCCTTAAAATGACCTAAGCCTTTTAATATAGCCCAAAATATACATATTAAATATATTCTAATACCAACTTTTGAATTTAATAAATATAGAGTCATGTTTTAATTTATCCCATTAAAATATTTTCAAATTGGATAAAAAAAACTCATTTAAATATTTTATTATGATTTTGTCCAATAAGTTCAAAAATTTTGAAGACTCTAAATTTATTAAATCGCATATATATATTCAACTATTGCTTAACTTGACCTTAAACAACTGATTAACTTGACTTAGACAATTTTTAAATTTTTTTTTTTGTCTTTTCTAAATTAAGACCCTTTTTCTTTTATTCTAAAAAATAAAAATAAAAATAAAAACTACAAGGGAGCAAAATTTGGGTATCTACAGTTATCAAGATAAAACTGCATCTTCCAACACTAAATCCTAAAGGAAAATCAAGAAATTTCGTATTATCATTTCACCAACTTCTTATTCTTTCTAGGATCACGTTTGTGACAAAACCCTCATGTATAAATACAACTTGCAGTAGAAAATATAAAGTAACACTAAACTCATCAAAACTTTTCTTACCAATACAATGCCTTCTAAGGTATAAGTTCTTCTACTACTTAGGCTATAAGAATTTCTTCTCCATACACTATTAAGATAACACTTCTTCTATCAACACTCAATCCTAAGGAAAAATTGAGAAATTTTGCATCATTATTTCACTTACCTATTGTTCATGCTAAGGTTGATGGTGAAGGGCTAATGTCTATCAATGGGAGAAAAGAGCTTGTGAGATATAGGGGAGAAAAGAAAAGCTTTAATTCCCATGTACCTAGTACACCATCCCTTTTGTACAAAATGACTATATATTCCTTTTTGTAATTTTCCACTTTATTCCTTTAGTGAAAAATAAGGTTACTTGTTTTAGATTGTCCTTTCTCACATTCCTCCTATTTGGATGGAAAGCTAATGAGCCACTATGATAACCTTGTTTCTTTGTAAATGAATCAACAGCTATTAATATTCATCTACTTCCTGTATTCTTACAAAAGTTAGCTAAGTTTTTTAAGTTCATTATTTACTTTTATTTAACCCTTAAGCAAATCTAGTGGTAAGTAACCTTAAGAGCTTATTTGGTCGTAATATTAAGGGAGCTAGTGATGCATCACATTCATTAGTTGTCCATGACTTTGCTCAACCCTCCCTTAAAACCACCTTTCATTTTAACCTATGCTAAAAAAAAACTATCCCTTGCTAATCCATGTGATATTGCTTTCGTGTGTTCACCCACATATCATTTTAGTATCAAAGTTTTGGCAATGACAAGGAGTATTGTTTGAGTCGTTGTTAGTCAACGGAGTAGAGTTTACCGGTATTGTTTGAAATTTGTGAGTTGTTATGTGAAGTAATGTTTGTGTTGTCCTTAAGTGTTTAGAGTAATATGATCATTGGTTCTTGTATAGTGTATAAAGTTTGAAGTTTCTATAAGTGTTACTATGAAGATGTTGAGCCCTAGTGTATGTGGTAGCATTGATAACAAGAGTGATGCTTCTTACGACAAAAGGCAGTAACCAAACCTTGAGAAGCACATATGAACAAGTACATGACTTAACTATTGTAGTTATGAACTTAACCATCATAGTATAGAGAATGATGGAAAATAAGCCCTTCAATGCTATTCTTGTAAAAGTTGTAGCTCCACTGGTCAAAGAACGAGTGAACTTAGTATGTAATGGCCTTGTTGCAGAAGTCAGTCATGGAAACTAAGCTCATAAAAGGATTGAGCTAAAGGATGCTAATGAGGAAGCTCGAGATAACTTTAAAGAGTATGTTGCAAGAGAGGCCTAAGTTCCTCGAGGCCTAAGTTCCTCGAGGCTTAGAGAACATGAAGTTATAAGTCTTGAGCTATTTTAGAAATTGAGATGCATTTGAGTATCTTGATTGAGAGTATAAAATTGAAAAGTTGTTTGAGTGCCATGACATGGAGGAAAACCTCAAAGTGATATTGGTTGCCTTATAACTTATAAGGTATGCTACATTATGGCAAAAGAACTTGTTGGGTACTTAGAGAAGAGAAGGCAAATAGGAAATAAGAACTTAGAATGAAATGAAGCAAGTCATCTAGAGAAGGTTCATACCTGATTATTATTTATAGGATACATTTAAGAGATTGCAAGAATTGAGATAAGGAGGAAGTTACATAAACAAATATGTGAAGGAGTTCTAAATACTCATGGTTCAACGTGGGGTCGAGGAACCAGAAGTCTAAACTATTTCAAGATTTATTGGAAATCCAAAATATGAGATGGGCTCCATATTTGAAGTGTAGGAGATTCATACCCTAGATGAACCCATCCAAGCTACATAAAGGATTGAAATACGTAGAGGTCAAGTTTTTCTTTGAGCTCCCCAGAACTGAGCTTAACCTAGTCGACTTATTTCAACACAGAGATGACTAAGTAGGAAGGACTGATTCAAGAAGCAAAAGTACAAAGGAAGAAGTTCAAAAGTTTAAGAAAAGTCAAACTTCAGGACCAATGAAATCAAGTGCTCTAAGTGTTAAGGGTTTTGACACATGGTTGCCTAATGTCTAAACAAATGACCATAGTCATCAAAGGGGAAATGCCAATCTTTGAATTTGATAGCATGAATGAGGAGGAAGTAGGTGAGAAGAAGGAAGAGGTAAGGTATACTAAAGTGACACCTGAAGAAGAAGACGAAGTTTCTTTCTACATTGAATAAGGGGAATTCTTGAATATGGTGTTGAGAAGATTAATGAGTATAACCTCTTTGGTTGAAAATAAGCAAAGGGAGAATCTATTCCATGCCAACAATTGAGTTAAAGGTTCATAAGAATCAAACCTAAGGCCCTATCATACATGCCCAAGCCAAAGGACTTGAAAACATGACACGTTAAATTGTCTCTCTCAGACCTAGTCCATGAGATTCATCTTTACTAGAGTTGTCTTGACTCGTTCCACTTCCTGAGCTCTTATCCCCCTTTCCCCTTGTTACGGACTAAAGCTTTGAACCATTCTAACCTTATGGACAGCTCGATTAACCTAACCATTTGGGCAGCCATCATGTTGCTAAGTTGTCTATGCCATTAGCTAATATGTCTAAACAACTACCGACTTGTCTTTAGAGCATACAGAACCTATTATACACTACCATAATTCCATCTGAGCACCTAATGACACCTACCTTCTGATATTTCTGTAATGTATGAATGTCAATGGATATTCTTTTTGTCATTATACGATTTTGCTCTTTCTTTTATCAAGTATAACATAAAATTTGCCATTTTAGGCCACTTACCCTTTTATATAATTTTCCTTCATGTAAAGTTTCCCTAAGATGCTAGATGTAAATATCAACTCTTATACATAGCCACATCATCATCCTCATATTCCTTAAATATACTCCATTTCCCCCCTAACTTGTTCTTATGTTCTTCACAAGACCCTCTTAGCTTAGTTGTGCATCATATCATTGGCTATTATATTTGTATTAGGTGTTTCTGATGCATCATATCTATTCACTTATACACGAGCTTGCTTACCTTTTACTATCATTAATATTTGAGCCATGGCTTGATTTCACCCTACTCTTTGTCCCAACCACACAAGTGGTCCACTTCTTTCCATGATCTGTGGCATATGGTCAACTATATGATGTAATTATAGATAGTAGGAGTTACACAAACATTGGTGCTACATCTATGGTGCAAAAGCGGAAGCTACTGCTTGCTTAACATCTTAGGCCCCATGAGCTCCTTTAGTACCCACTAAAGTTTTATAAAAATGCTTTCACAACTAATTGGCCTTAATCCTAATTAGCAAATACGTAAACACTTTAAGCAACCGTAAAAAATATAAAAATTAATTTTCCCATAGAAACCCCTTTTTATTTTGAAAAGGCCATGGAAGATAAAAGGCCCAATTCTTTATTTTGCGAACTTCTTTTATGGTAATTGCTAAGGTTTTAATAGGTTTGCCCCTTGAATCTATCCATCTATAGTTTCCTTTTTCTAAAACTTTTTTAGAAAACTTGTGAATTAATAACTAAAATTAAAGTCCATCCACCCATAAGCTTTAATTTCGAGTATGGTGGCGACTCTATTTTTAAAAGATGCTTTTTTCAAAATTCAAACTTTTCCTAATTTGGTCAATAGACATATTTTAAAACAGGCTTGGTTTTGTATAAGTTTGATTAAGAAAATGGAAAACCAAATTTTTAGCTCAATAATGGCAAATCTAAAACCCGTCAATCCAAGATGGTGACAAATCCAAAATCTATCAATGTAAGATGGTGATTTAAAATTTGTTAAGTAAATCTTATCTCCTTTTATAGATTTCGCCTATCCAAGGGAACTCCATACATTCAAGACAGTAACCTATATAATTCCTCCTTTTGGATAATCTCTTAGCCTTCTTTCCATCCATAATAGCTTTTAAGAGAATCCATTCAAGATAAGTATTTTTATGCCCATCCAAGACGATACTTCCTAAGAAGTCTTGGTTGAGTCAAAAACATCATCCTTTAGGAAAGGACATCTCATAAAAGGGTCTTGCTAAGATAGATCATATAGAAGCTCTTTCCTAGCATCAAATAATCTGCTCATTAGGATGTTATCCTCTTTTCTAAAAACATCATGGATGGCTTGCTCATAGGGCACTATCCCCTTTGGGAAAATAAAAAATCTCGCAAAAGGGCCTTTCTAAAATAGACATCATAGGAGCTCTTTCCAAGCCTCAGATAGCCTATTCATTAAGGCACTATCCCCTTTTTTAAAGACATCACGAATGGCCTACTCATAGGGTACTATCCCTTTTAAAAAGGAAAAAAAAAAAGATAAGGTGCAATCCCTTTTAAAGAAAACTCAGAGGGCCTACTCATAGAGCTTTATCCCTTTTTTAAAAGGCATATGGTATAGCTTACTCATTAAGGTGCTAACCCTTTTAAAAAACTTCTTGGATGGCCTATTCATAGGGCGCTATCCCTTTTTAAACGAAAGTTTGGATGGCCTACTAATAGGATGCTATCCCTTTTAAAGAAATCTTGAATGGCTTGCTTATAAAGTGCTATCCCATTTTGAAAGAAAGCTTGAATGGCTTACTCATAGGGCATCATCTTTTTTGAAAGAAAGCACCGATGGCCTACTCACAGGACATTATCCCTTTACTAAAAGAAATCCCAAATGGAGCATAATTCCTTTTAAGGAAAAATCTCTAAATAGCTTTGCTATCACCCTTTAGGAAAGAATATCATATCAAAATGTCTTGCTAAGATAGACCACATAGGAGCTCTTTCTACCTTTTAGTCTCTTTAAGAGAGGATATTTCATTCAAGGGTCCTAAGATGGACTGTAAGGAGCACTTTCCACCTCTTAGATAGTCTTAGTGCTATTGTTTCCTTAGGAGAGGATATCTTGTCGAGGGGTTTCATTAAGATAGATTACATAGGAGCCCTAGCCTCAAGTAGCCTTAGTACTATCAACCTTTTGGAAAAAATATCTTATCAAAGTGTTTTGTTAAGATAGATCGTAAGGAGCTCTTTTTGCCCCTTTAAGAAAGAATATATTGTCAATGGGTCTCAATAAGATTGATTGGGAGGAGCCTTTCCACCCATTAGGTAGCTTTAGTATTATTGTTTTCATCAAAGAGTCTTATTAAGATAGATTGTATAGGAGCCCTATCCTAAAATAGCCTTAACACAATCACACTTTAGGAAAGAATACCTCATCAAAAGGTCTCACTAAAATAGATTGGAAGGAGCTCTTTCCACCCCTTTAAGAAAGGATACCTTGTCAAAGCGTCTCACTAAAATAGACCATTAAGTGCTCTTTCTACCCCTCCCAAATTGATAGCTCGTAAAAGGGTTGCTTATAGGTAACCCATAAAGGAACTGTTTTCATCTCTCTTAAATTGATAGGTCGCAAAAGAGCTCTTTCCATCCCTCTTAATTGGTAGCTTACCAAAGTGATCTGGTGTAGATAGCCTATTAAGAAGCTCTCTTCACCTTTCAAACAATATCATTAAAAAACTTTTTCAGAATCCTTCCTCCTACAAGGGAAAAAATTGTGTTTGTCTTTATAGTAAAGTTTTTGCTAGATTTCACCACAAAGATGAGCAATTATAAACAACCTATTTTTGTCCAAACTAATTTTCATTTCAACTTAGGAACCAAATTTTCCTAGAAAGGGCTAAAAGAATGAAAAAATACTAAAAATTTTGAAAAATTAAGAAAAGATAGAAAAACTGAACATTCAAAAATGCAAAAAATAGAAAGATAGAAAGTAAAAAAAAAAATGGAAAGTTCCAAATTTTGAAAAATAAGAAAAAGCAAGAAAAGACCTAAAAAATTAGCAAAAATGAAAATAAAAAATTGAAAAATCATAAAAGGTATTGCATTATGATCCATTTTGAAAGTACACCTTTTGAGGAGATTATGACCTCAAAATGTGCATCAATTAGATTTAAAATGAGTATTTTATGACCATTTAATATTTTGAAAAAAGGCCAAACACAGATAAAAACTGAGGTTCTAATTAAGTCAAATTGAATAAATTTTGAAAATATATCATATGTATTGAGGGTGAGCGAGTAACCTCACGGTTTAGAGTATCCACTCAAACCTTACTCTATTAGGTAGGTTCCGAGTGACTAAAGAGGGTCATAGGGTAGATTTCGGGTAATGATTTCCCGAAAACTGCTCCCATAGGGTAGGGTATAAGTATGACATTGAGATACCCTATATCTACTCTAAAACTTGTACTTTAAAGTATACAAAGTGCATATATTAGGATATCATATACCAGTTTATAATAAAATCCTAAGATTATATGCTCTTATGTCTACTGTCTTATTCCTCTCTCTCTTTTTTTTTCTTAGGTAAAACCTTGTTTTTATATTTTGCAAATAACAATTTATAATTTGATAAAATTTTATTTTGATGATTTGAAAGGATAAAAAAAATCAATAATTTGGCATGACCCAACTAAGGGTTAAACATTTTCAATTGCAAGGACTATTCTTTATTCTACCCACTAAAGTTTTATATTGTTATAGTTAGAGCGTTGTAAATATAAGAATATTTCAAATATTACTATTTGGTCCATTAGTATAATTACATATTTAATATTAATTGTATGTCATTACAATATTTTGAAAGAATATAAAGTAAAAAAAAAAATACAGGTTCTATACGATACTGTGTACCCTATAAAATTTATAGAATACAGAATGGTTCCGAGATACCATAAGATAGGTTCCAAGTATAAAAATTTTAAAATCTATATCTATTGGACAAGGTACAAGTAAAGTGCTATACTCTACCCATCCCATACCTACTCACCCTTAATACGTATACTTAGACTCTACATTAGGTTAAAAAGGGAAGTGTAAATCCTTAGAAGTCAAGTATTTACTTGGGTATCATTTCAAGAGTTTTGAGAAAGAAAAAGAAGAAAAAAAAAAGAGAATAAGAATAATGGTAATAGCAGAAAGAAAAACACAAAAAAAGGAAAAAGAAAAAGAAAAGGAAAAAATGAAAAATAAAAGAAGTGACATGTGTCACATAGGGGGTAGCGATATATATCACCAAAAGATAATGCCATAGGGTACCTAAAAGTTAAAGCCACATGGCACTTATCTTAGGCCACCAAGTGGTAGTTGATGTAGCGCTACGTGTTGCTGATTGTTGCACGATACATGATGGTTGAATTGACTAAAGTCAATTCCTCCTTCTCTCTTGTCCTTTCTTATTTCTTGAAGTTGCACAAAAGCTTAAGCTTTTATTTTGCGTTTAAATGGTAGGTGTACTCAAGTATTTTTACTAGATTTTGACCCACTTTTTTGCTACTAAAAATCATGAAAAAAAAAAGGATAGAAAGTACATGAAATGTACTATTTGAGCATATCTAGTTTTTGAATTTTTATTAAAAGAAATTCGAATAAGAAAAATAAAAAAATCAAGTGACATAAATATGCATATATTTTGCATCTGGTTTTATTTTGGAAAATAGGAGCACATTCTTGCTATTATACTTAAAGATGCTTATAAGAAAATGCAAGAACATCTCCTACAGTGTCAATGAATATTTAAATTTCCCAAATTAGAGAAAAAACCAAATCAAATCGGAGCAAAAATGAAAAAAAAGCAATATTTACTTTCATGTCCAATCCCTCATTCTTTATAGAACAAATCCTAATGCTTGATTTCATAAAAAAAAAAAAAAGCTTTGATTCGTTTTAATTTGAGTTGGAATCAATACAAGTGTTTTAGGGTTTATATGCATAGTTCTACTTTATTTTTTTTTTATCAAATTGGGATATTTACACTTTGTTTTTAGTGAAATCAACTTAGGGCTTTCAAAAATCAAGAAGTTAGGAGTCAGAAACTACCATCACCACTACCGAAACTGTTTGGATCCAACTTGAATTGTACATGGACCAATAGTGCACAAAGGTTAGTTTCTTCTCCTTCTTTTTCTTTGATTTTCTTAATACAAAAGATAAAATAAAAAATTAGTAAAATAATTAAAAAAATTAAATAACTTATTTAAGCTTATTTGTATGTTAAGTTACCTATATGTTGGTTAATAAAAATAATTATTTGTTAATGTGTATGCATGTTTTTATTAAATGATTAGTATACATGTTTAACTATAATGTTGGCATGAATTTGGTTGGTATGTTTAATTGGCTTAATTTTGATGAATAATCTTCTTGCAACATTCATTGGTAGATTCAATAAAGAATTGATTGTTCATTAATGGTAGATGACTAGTGATTCACATGATAATTTACTCGACATGTTTAGTTACTAGCATGTTTAATTCTAATATATTAGCATGTTAGGTTAACAAATTTGCATATTATAATTGATATTTATGTGATTTAATTTGCATTTTGATTGGTTGTCCTTACATGATGTAAAGTCTACTATGATTAGCTAGCATGATTAGGTTAATTTTTATCTGCCTTGATTATACATCTTGATAATTATCATGATTTGCATATTACACATATGCATGTTTATAATTATATTTGTTTTGTCATGTTTTCATAAAAGGATTTTCAAATAAAATGGACCTTTACCCAAAAGTGATTTTCTCAAAATAAAAGGATTTTCACAAAGTGAAAATTAAATTGGCCTTTTTCCAAAATTTAGGGTTTTGTAAGTCTTTCAAAAGTGGACTAAATTATGGTTTTAAAAATTAATAAAATGTAAGAACTTAAAGTGATAAAAGCTTTCAATAAATAAAATTGGCCTATACACAAAAATTTTCATCAATTGAGAAGTACATGAGCTTGATCCCGTTTCACGAGTACATAGGCACATTGGACAGCCCAAACAAATAAAAAACCCAAATTTCCCTTTCTTTCCACTTTCCAAGTAAATGAAAGCCCATTTTTACTTGAATTTCCCTTTAATAAAATTAAAGGCCCATTTAATTATTTCATAGATTTCTTTTATGGAAACCTTCAGGTTTTAATAAGATAGTCTCTAAGCCCATTTAATAAAAATTGATTTTTAGAAAACCATAGGATAATAGCTGAAATTAGGGTATATCCACCTATTGACCCTAATTTCACTTTTTTCTCGACTTTCATTAAGTAGCGACTCTTTTCTTAGCCTGATCAAGAGGTTTATGTTAAGTGGGTTAAGCTTGACATAAATTAGGTTAAGAAGAGAGAGAAAGTGAATTTTCAACTTGACAGTTATGTTCAAGAAAGTCTTGGTCCTTACGTTGTACTAGTTTTGCTGGTGTCCAAGAAGGATTGAACATAGTGCATATATGTTGATAACCACTAGGCTATCAACAAAATTGTAATAAGGTATAGATATCCCATTTTAAGGCTAGACGGTATATTAGATAAACTACATGGAGCTAGATTCTTTTCAAAAATTGACCTTAAGAGTAGATATCACCAAATCCCTATGAGATTAGACGATGAGTAAAAGACCATCTTCAAAACGAGGTATGATTTGTATGAATGGATGGCCATGGCATTTTAGTTTATCTAATGTGTGAAAACATTTATGAGACTAATGAACTATGTATTGAAATATCTTATTGGTAAATTTCTTGTTGTTTATGTTACTATAATCTTATATATAACCAAACTTAGGGAGCTACTGCAAGCATCTCCAAGCTATTATTGAGATTCTCTAAGCTAAATATTTATTTAAGACTTTGAATAAATGTAATTTTTATCAAGAGGAAGTTGGTTTTCTTGGGTTTGTTGTTGGTAGATGAGGATTAAGAGCTGATGGAGAGAAGGTACATACTATCTTAAGATGGCTAATTCTTATTTGTACTGTTTATGTGTGAAGCTTTCATAGCTTAGCATCATTCTATCGCCAATTCATTAAGAATTTCAATACCTTTATACCACCACTTATTGAGCTTTCTAGAAAGAACATTGAGTTTAAATTAGGAGAGTAAGAAAAGAAAAGCTTTAAAGAGGTGAAGAATCAACCTCTACCCTAATACTAATTTTGTCTAATTTCAACAAGGTCTTTGAGCTAGAATGCGCTCCATCAAGTATTGGCATTGGAACTGTATTGATGCAAGAAAGCTAACTTGTTCCTACTTTAGTGCGAAGCTCAAATGAGCTACACTCAATTGAGTATATGACAAGGAGTAATACCCCCCGATCTAAGCTCTAACTATGGCAACATTACTTGTTACTTAAAGAATTTGTCATATCTACTAACCATAAGCTAACATAAGTTGTTCAAAAGGCAAGTAAAGTGGATAGACGTTGTGGAGAGATTCTCTTTTGTGATCAAGTACAAGAAAAGGAAAACTAATGTTGTCACTAATGTATCATCAAGAAGGCATACCCTCTCAACTAAACTTTATTGCTAGGATTCTCTACGATTAGAGAGTTGCATGACCCAGACCCACATTTTGGTCCTATAGTTCTTAGATGTAACAAAGGAAGGACAATTGATGACTACTTTTTAGAAGAAGGGTATTTGTTCTAAGGTGCCAAGCTCGATTTGTTCCATGAGAGAACTGTTATTACACTAGGTACATGATGGTGGATTGTCTAGTCAATTTAGAAAAAAAGCTAATGAATGAACTGTTGAAGGCTTGATTCTTTTGGCCAAAAATGTTGAGGGACGTATATAAAGTAATTGAGAGATGAGTATGTAACATGCAAGAGGGTAAAGAACTGAGTTAAACAGGCCTAATATATACCCCTACCAATCTCAACCAAACTTTAAATTGAGCTTAGTGTCGATTTTGTTCTTAATTTACTAAGATTACCCATAGAAGGACTTCATCATGGTCGTGGTGGATAGATTCAACAAAATAACATTCTTCATCATGTTCTAAAAGTTGTTACTTTTTTCTTGTAGGAGGTCATCATGTTGATAGGAATTAGGCCACCAAACCCTTGACTCAAGCCTAAGGCTTAGAAAGTATGGCTAGGTGATTCCTTCCTTATGACCCATCACTAAGGAGTCTAAGTTACTACAATCTACTAACCTGATGCCTTAGCCAAACCAACTCTTCTAGTACTCATTGATTGTCTCTAGCTACCAACTAGAGCTACACTCAAACAACAACTCGACTCTTCCAACCACCCACCTAGTTGACCTCAATTCGAGCCTTACCAAATACGTTAAAGCTGAATTCACTTCGAAAGAACTATTTGCTCAACTTAACACAACTGACCTACCTTATCTACTCAGTACCTCGGTTTGGAAATTGCTACTCTGATCTTACAGAATTGTCATTTTTACCAAAAAGTCATCCATCTATAAGGAGCCACATGTTCGGGTAGTCATGTGCTAAAATCCTTTGTACAAGATACCCACTTTTGTTGTATTTTCCATTATACCCTTTATTATTCTTTGTACATTACTTTGTTTAGACATTACCCTTTTAGTCTTTTCCATTTTTAAGTAGGATGCCCCAACTTTCGGGGTACAAATACCCATTGTACATGTAGCCCTAAGGCATCTTCACCACCATACTTCAGAATATTAAATATACTTCCTTTGGTGAACTTACTCACAGCTTATTTACTTATTCACTCTTATCCTAACCCTTAAGCAAGGCTAGGTGGCAAGCACCTTCACTGGACCATCTTGTACATCATATCAAGTTATGCTATGAGTCCCCGAAAGTTCTATAGTGCGTCATATCCTTGGAGTTGTTCGCGAGTTTGCTTGTTTTACTTTTCTTATTTTTTCATACATTTCCCTTCTTATTCTTTAAGCTTTCTATAAGCTTAGACCTACTTTTGTAACCGTCCTTATCTATCCTTGGCTTCAATTCACTTCATATTAGTATCAAAGCGAAGGTTTCATTTAGGTAAGTTATATTTGAGTTTTTGTGAAGTAGTGTTTGTTATGGTTGTGCATTGAAGTTGTGTAAAGACTCACTAAAATGTTCGAGTAAGTAAAAGAGCATAGTAGTTTGCTTTCGTGTATACTCAGTTTTGCCTTATTTCGAATACCTAAAAATAAAGAAAGTTCCAATTAGGTTTATTATTCTTTGGAGGAGTTGCTGTGTTTACAGACTAGTTGAACCTTCGTGAGGGAAAGTGTATGTTTTTGTTGTTTGGTGTGAAGGACTATATCTATTGTTTCATAGAATCTAAGTTTGTTACTAATCTTTATCAAGAAAATGACGGATCTAAGTGTTAATGCTAATATTAGGGATGATAATTGTGGTGTTGTCCACCATGGACAATAACCCTAAGGCACCCCAGGAGTATAAACAAATGACTTGATAAGGTGGCTAACCTGTTAGCTGATCTAACCAAAGCTATTCATACAATGGCCTATCAACCTATTGAGGCCATGCAAAACACTTCACAAGCCACTTGACCTACTAGAGGACAGATCCCAGGTCGACTAATTCAAGGTGGAGGAGTAGGAGAATGGGTTCAAAGAAGGATTGACATAGGCAATATAGATGACAAAGGAGAAGAAGAAGAGGAGTGAGATCGAGCACCCTAAGCTACTGACCATGTGAAGCTTTAGATTCTAAGCTTCAATGGTTTTGGGAGTATAGATGATTATTTGGATTAAAAGGAGAAGGTTAAGTATTTTTTTTATTATTACTAGTACAAGAACCAAAAGAAGGCGAAGGTGCTGCTATTGAGTTCTCAAGATATGCCGTAATGTGGTAGAAGAACTTTTAAGTCATGAGAAGACAAGAAGGATACAATGATGGATTGCCAACCTCAACCACTCTCACTCACGTATGCCTCCGAGGCCTTTAGTCACTCGTTAGAAGAATTCTCTTTAGTCAACCTACCAAAGACAAGGTATAGTATATAGGAGAATGGTGGGTGAAGTCCTTAAGAGCTCAGCTTGACCATACCCCGCTTTGCTCAACTCCAAGTGCTGAGGCCAACCTATTGAGTTCTGAGGCTTAGGACATCGATCATACAACATTTCTCCAATCACTAAGACTCCTTGGTGGTGATGTCGACTTACCGAGTGCCAAGGCTAACTAGCCAAATGCTGAAGGCCCTCCGCACCAGCTCATGCTCTTTCAACCTGTTATCACTACTACTACTACTACTACTACTACATGTTGGCACTTATTATTCACCTTGATAACCTCTAATACTACCAACCACATCTGCAACAATACAAGTCCAACACAGCTACTTCATCCATAGACTCTTTAATATGAAACCAATGTTTGGCTACCACCTGTCCTTTTCTCTAACATTGTACTATTTTTCTTTTTTCATCATTTGTCTTATTTACCCTTTTTTCGTATGTACTAAGAATCTCTTTTTCCTGTATGCCTTTTTGTAATTTTCCTTATTCATAATGTTGTCCTGAGGACTTACTATAAATAGTCCCTTTTCTTTGTAACCGCACCATCATACATTCCTTTTGGATATTGAATATATTTGTTCTTGTGAGATATTCCTCTCTAAGTATATCTTCTTACACTCTTATCTTATCTTGTTGAGTAGCTCAAGATTAGTGGTAGGTAGATCTTGACATTAGCTTATGCATCACATCAAGTGAAGTGTCAAGTCATATCATATTCGCTAGTGAGTCATATCCTCCGAATAGCTTCACATAAGCTACTATATTCAGTTTGCCGACCTATCATTTCTATTTTCTTCGATATTTTGAAGGACCCATTCAATTCCTATCTCATAGGTAAGTCCTAGTAATTACTGAGCTCCTAGGCACATCATATAATCCTAATATTAGAGCTTGAGGTTATGACCGAAAGCTGTGTAGAATTAGTTCTTATAATGTGTTGTTTTGTCATACTCTGTTTTTCCTTAAAAGAACAAAGCAAGGTTGCTATTTGCTATTGTTCTACATTTTTTTGTGTATATGTGTGTGTAAAGATCTCAAGTAGAGAGTTTTCTATGAAGTTTTGCAATGAAAAGGTTGAATCCTAATGTTCAAGGAGAGATTAACGATCTCAAGAGTAATGCTCATGGTCATGGTCATATTACCTAACAAACACCACAAACTACCAATGAGCAAATACAAGACCTTGCTGCTATTGTGGCTAATCTAGCTATCTCAGTACAAAGAGTCATAGAGACAATGCTGCGAGAGAGAGTTATTGTTGAACAGGGTCATGAAATGAGAGATAGACCGAGAAGACAAACAGATGAGCAGTGACCCCATGAGCTAATTCATATGAACCAAGCTCTACCTCGATGTGCTGACAAAGTTGCAAGAAGAAGACTTGAGTTCAATGAAGTCAAGGAGTATGATGAGGAGGAGTAATATGATGGAGTTGAGGAGCGTGACCTGAGAGCTCTAAGAGGAGCCGAACATCTCAAAGTACAAATTCTAAGCTTTAATGGATTTGGTAGTGTTGATGACTACTTAGACTAGGAGGAAAAGATCGAAAAAATTTTCGACTTCAATGACTATGAAGATGTTGCTCGTATTAGAGTAGATACATTAAAGTTTTGTGGATATGCAGTAATGTAGTGGAAAAAGTTATAAAGCGCACGCCAAAGAGCATGAAGCGAGATTCGGACGTAGAATAAAACAAAGAGAGTTTTAAGAAATAGATTTGTTCTAGAATACTATGAATAAGACACCTTTTAACGCCTCCAGGATTTGAGGCATGGTAGCAAGTTAGTAGATTAATATGTTTAGGAATTCCAATTGTTGATGATTCAATGTAATGTCGACAAATTCGAAACCCAAACTATAGCTTGATTCATTTTTAGGCTCAAGATTGAAATTGGTCATATTGTGGAGTTACAGAGACTTGGGACCCTATATGAGGCCATCCAAGCGATACAGAGGGTTGAAAGGTAGAGGCAAAGCTAGATTAGCTAACCAAGATTGTAGAGTAGCAATGGCATGCCAAGTTGATCAGGATATGACTGAGTACTGAATAGTTCTAAGGTAGACCACTGAAGACAAGTGCCAAATCGACTTGAAGAGGGCCGAGATAAAGGCAAGGCCAAAGAGCTAAAGATTCAAAGAGACCAAGGTCAAAGCTCAAGAAAGAAGACCCAAGAGATCAAATGTTTCAAATGTCTCAATTATGGACACGTGGCTAGTCAATATTTAAACCGACATATAATGACGATCAAGGGAGACAAGCCCCAATTCGAAGTAGAGAGTGCCAATGAAGGAGATGAAGAAGTGGGAGTTGGCTAGATGCTTGAAGAGTTTTAAGAAGACCCTAATGCCCTAAAACTACCTGAAGTAGGAGTTGAGTACTATTTTGTTGTTTGTCAATCTCTTAATACTTTTGTAGCTGACGAGAATGAGTAGAAGGAGAACCTCTTCCATACAAACTACCAAGTGAATGGCAACCTATGCGTCTTGATCATTGATGGAGGAAGCTATACCAATGTTTTAGTGCAAGGAGTAGTTAAAGCCATGAAGTTTCCAACCCTGCCATACCCTAAACCATATAAAATTCACTAGCTAAATGAGAAGAGAGATGTACCCGTTGTCGAGCAGGTTATAGTACCCATTATTATTGGTGGTAGGTATAGGGACAAAGTAATGCATCTCCGGGGTTAGACACATGGAGAGGTACCATAATGAAGCAAACCAAGAAAATAAAACGGGGGTTTTAGTAAAGTCTGGGCAGCTACCGAATGGATATAACACACCACTCGATCCTACTCAACCAACAATCCGCCGGATATGATACACCAGTCTAAACTGAAGGGTCACTTGCCACTACTTCTTGCTAAAGGGAATAAATAAGAGTTGAATGATAATGAGAACATTAAGGTTGCTCAAGTGAACAATTTCTATATTGATTAGTTCATCCTTGAGTACAAGAAAGTAGGGGTTTATATACCTATCCACCAGGGTTACTTTACATGTACGAAAAGACAAAAAAGGGTATTCTACAACTAGGTTATATGAAACTTACTGAAAGGGGGTAAAGAGACAAAGAATATTCTGTGCAAAAACATGAAGAATCCTTCTAGAAAGTTCATGCTAGAAGATACGTATCATGTGGTGGATGGGAGTTAAGAATATGATACAAAGTAGATGAAACAAAAAGTATTGGCAGTCCAGGGCTGACCCGATCTAAACCAAGTCAGGGACCAATTAGTTCTTCTGAAGAGAAGTCAGCTTAATTTAGGGTTGGATGCCTGTGATCAGATCGAGAGCTTACTTCGGCTATTCCTGGGCCGTCTTCTAGGATAAAGCATCGCTGCTAAATAGGGGTGAACCAAACATAAGTAAGGATCTGATAGTCACGTCGGTAAGAGACCAACTCGAGATAAGAATCCCCATCTCGGCCATAGCCTAGAGCTAGTATCCTCTAAGCAAGTTCTTAAAGTCCTCTAGCTTAGCTACGTGTGATCAGTTTAAGGGTTTGATTCCTATCATTTGCTTGGGGGTCGAAAAGATTTATCCTCAAATTAAGAGCAGTCTTTGCCCTTTCTTTTGGGGTGCTTGCAAAGTCTTTTTCTGCTAGTCTATGAGGGATCGGACCAGACACATTGAAGGTAGAAGAAACATCATAGTCATTAGGCAACTCGATTTGATAAGCATTGCAGTTGATTTTCTTCAGGACCTTGAACGAACCATCAGCTTAAGGGGATAGCTTATTTTATCTCAAGTGTAGGAATTGTTCTCGGCTGAGATGTATCCATACCAAGTCTCTTAAGTGGAAAGAAGTAGTTTGGTGACCTCGGCTACTAATTTCATGCTACTTCTAATTGAACTTAGCGATCTTCCTAGTTACAGACTGGTGTAGCTCATGCAATTCTTAGGTTCGATCTACTTCGAATTGACTCTCTTCAATAGCTAATTGGGTATCAATCATATTCAGGGGAATGGTAGGGCTAAGGCCATAGACGACCTCAAATAGGGTCTTCCTAGTAATGCTATAGACAGCTCGGTTGTATGCGAACTCTACAACTGGTAGACACAAATCCTAATCTCTCAAGTTCTTTCCTACAACAACTTTGAGTAGATTGTCTAACGTCTTGTCTACTACTTTATTCTAGCCATTAGTCTGAAGGTAGCAATGAGAGCTAAATATAAGTTTAGTTTCAAGCCTTCTCTAAAGAGTCTTATAAAAATAGTTCAAAAATTTTGCGTCCCGACTTGAGACAATAGTCTTCGGTACTCTATGTAGGCGGAAAATCTCCTACAAAAACAAATCAGTAATGTATACGGCATCGTTAGACCGATGGCATAGAATGAAGTGCATCATTTTGCTAAAGTAGTCCACTATAACAAAAATAGAATCTTTCCCTCTGGATGTCTAAGGTAACCTTAGGATAAAGTCTATGTTGAGGTCAACTTAAGGTAAAGTGGGTATTGGCAGTGGCATGTACTCTCCATGGGGTTCTCTCTTCCCTTTAGCACGCTTATACACTTCACAACTAATAACTACCTTATGGACATCCTTAGCCAGTCTTGGCCAATAAAAGTTCTCCTTCAATAGATTAGTTGTCTTGGTCTCCCCGAAATGATTAGATAATCCTCTGCTATGAGCTTTCTTGATTAATAGCTCATGCGTAGAGTAGTTTAGAATATAGAACCTGCGGTCCTTGAACAGATAGCCATCCTTAAGATAATATCTTCTAACAACTACCCCTTCTTAGCACTATTTAACAATGGGACCAAAGTGAGTGTCAATGGCGTACTACTTAATGATGAGTGAGAATCCTAATAATTTGTTTGCAAAGTGGTCAGCAAGGTTTATTGTCATGACAGAGTGTCGACGACCACATTTGCGCTTTCCTTCTTGTTCCAACTAACATATGAGAACCCTTCCATAAATTTTAACCACTTGGCCTATCTCTTTGAGAGTTTGTTCTAACTCCCATGATGTTTCAATGATTCGTGGTTAGTGTAAATAACAAACTCTCGTAAAGGGAGTATAACTCCTTCTTGTACATAGAATAGTTTACGGCAAGACCACTAAGTTTCTCACTATGGGAGGTGATGGGTTGTTGCTCCTGCATCAGGACAATGTTAATTCCTACTCCCGATGCATCACATTTTAATTCAAAGGGCTTATCAAAATCTAGCAGTGATAGGACGGGTGTCGAGGTGAACTTTTCCTTTATTGCTCTAAAGCTCTATTTAGCTTGGTCATTCCACCTAAATCTTTCACTCCTCTTTGTCAACTCGGTCAATAAGGTGGCTATTGTACTGAATTCCTTAATAAATTGCCTATTGAAAAAAGTTAAGCCATAAAACTTTAGACCTTAATGACATTCTTTAGTGTTGGCCATTCCAAAACAGCTCAGACCTTTTCCTCATCTGCTCAAATCCCTTCCCCTGACACTACAAACCCTAGGAATATCACCTCTTTCTGGTAGAACATGCACTTCTTCACATTCCCATACAACTTCTCAATTCATAAAATGTTAAATACTTCACGAAGATGTTGAACATGGTCATTCAAGTCGATACTGTATACCAATATATCATCAAAGTACATGACCACACATCTCCTAATTAAGGACTGCATTACATGGTTTATTAATCTCATGAATATGCTTAGCGCATTAGTAAGTCTGAACGGCATAACCAAGCATTTGTAGAGTCCATACCTAGTCTTGAAGATAGTCTTCCATTCATTGCCCGGCCTTATGCGAATTTGGTGGTAGCCACTTCTTAGATCAATCTTCAAAAATATCTTTGCACCATGAAGCTCATCTAACATGTCATTGAGCATCGATATCGAGTATTTGTACTTGATAGTAATTCGGTTGATTGCTCGGCTATCGATATACATGTACCATGAACCATCTTTCTTTAGAATGACTAAAGCTGGTACAATACAAGAGCTCATGCTCATATCCTTGCTCTATGAGTTCGTCCACCTGTCTTTTCAACTCGGTAGCTTACTTAAGGTTTATCCTATATGTAGGTCAATTTGGTAGGGCAAAGCCTGGCTGTAGATCAATACAATGCTCTATAACTCGAACTGGTGGTAGTCCTTTATGCAATTCTTCTGGAAACAAGTCAAAAAACTCATTTAGTAAGCTTTAGATCTTTTTTAGGTCATCCGGTAATTCCCTCATCTCTATCAATCTTTTAACCAATAGGAACATTGGTTCATCAACCTTCTCAGCAGATTAGAGCTCTCTTTAGCTCATAATTAAGGTCTTCTTCTTACTAGCTTGGGTAAGCTGCTTATGAGTTTCATTTACTTAGGATGGGGTTAGAGGTTGCAACACAATCTTCTTTCCATCCTTAACAAAGGCATAGGTGTTCTTATACCCATCGTACTTAATACGTCGGTTGAACAACCAAGTCCATCCAAGCAGCAAATGTGAAACTCCCATGGGGACAAAATCACACACTACTTCATCCCTATACACATTCCCAACATTGAACGGCACGGCCACTTATTTAGTTTCGTGCAAAGCACCCTTATCATGAACCCAATATAGCTTATAAGGTCGGAGATGCTTTGAAGTCTACAAACCTAACCTCTGCACAAAGGATTGTGTAACCACATTAGTACAACTTCCTCCGTCTACTATGATCGTGCATAATTGGCCTTTGATGGTACTCCTGATATGGAACAGGTTCTCCCTTTAGTCCTCTTTAAAGTTCGACAAGGAACTCAGTACTCGTCTCAAGACTAGGGCCATCACTTCTCCCTAGTCTACATAGATACAAGTTTCTTCTTCCTCTTTGGCCTCGAGTTTTCCATCATCTCTCTCAAGCTCGTTTTCATCAGTGCTATCCACTATATCTCCTCGAAGCACCATAATGCGACAGTTCGGACACTCAACGGCCATATGTCTGAAGTCTAGGCATTTAAAGCATTTTACCTCGCTAGTCTTTAGTTCAAAGGTTTGCCTTTTCTCATATATCCTTGGGGGTAGCCAACTCTCTACTTAGCCTGGATGATCGAATCGGCCCGGCCCTGCAGGCTTGCTCGACTGTCTTTAGATTAGTCATTCTTATCCCCGGCCCTGATTAGCCTCCTTAACTCAACTTAATCAGGTTGGCATGGCATTGGGACTCGCGAAAATGTTGGCCTAAGTTGGCTTAGAACACTTCTTCTCTACCTTTCGACCCTCTACGCTATCTTGATGATCTCTTCTAATGTATAAAACCTTTGTACCTCCACGATATTGCGAATCTCATACTTGAGCCTAGAAATGAACCTCGATACTGTACATGCCTCTAGTTCTTCCACGTCAACTCAAATCATTAACATCTGGAACTCCCTTACATAATCATCCCTTGGTGTAGCTCCTACAATTTTGCAAATGTATCTTGTAGGTAGGTATCAGGTACAAATTTGCCTCTTAACAACCTTTTCATCTCATCCTAGATCTTAACACCTAGTCTTCCATCTCTTCCTTTAGTTGTATTTACATTTTTCCATCACATGGTGGCATACCTAGTAAACTCCAATGCAGCAAGTTAAACCTTGATGGCATCTTTATACCTATAACATTCAAATACTTTCTTGACCTTCTCTTCCTACTCCAAGTATTCATTTGCATCTCCACTTCCACTAAAGGGTAGGAATTTGCACCTTAACATTGTCTAACCCTCGAGGGACTTGGCATCCTCATCCTTATACTTAGTAATAATCAACTTCTTCTTCTTCACCAACCCCTTCAACACCCAACTCCTCATTATCTTCCCTAATCTCCTCCAACTCTAATCTTTGTCTAGCAACTTGGACTGCTACTCTTCCAGCTTGTAGTAGTCAAATTAAGCAATTGGTTCAATTGCCTTGGCCATAGTATCTCTTAGGGGCGTTTTCCTGTAGGTTTTGTTGTTGTACACCTTAAGGTTGTTGTTTGTTAACTTACATTACGATGACTAGACTCTTAACAAGGTTTGTGAGTCTATTAAGTTTGTCGTTAACCGACCCTGGGGTATTACTATCATTATGAACATGACCAGGTTGAGCACTACTACTTTGGTCACCAATAACACCTTGAACGCTTGAATCAAACATGGTATAGTACTTCTCAAACAGATTAACAACTTGCTAACAACTTCAATACTCAATAGTCACTTAAATAAAATCGAAACAAACTTGCTTTATTTTTGCAAGGAGAAACATAATAAAAACTAAGTAACAATAAAACCACTTTTGTTGTTACACCAATACGCTGCAATAGCCATAGAAGGAACAAAGCATCCACTAACAGTAAAGCAAACCAAAACTTCACTGCAACTTCACATACTCCCTCACAAAACCGTGCTCTAATACCAACAAAGCTTATGCATCTCCAGGGTCAGATATATGGAGAGGCACTACAATGAAGCAAACCAAGAAAATAAAATGGGGGGTTTTAGCAAAGTCTGGGTAGCTACCGAATGGATATAATACACCACTCGATCCTACTCAGCCAACAATCCGCCGGATATGATGCGCCTATCCAAACTGAAGGGTCATTAGCCACTACTCTTTGCTAAAGGCAATAAATAAGAGTTGAATGATAACGAGAATACTAAGGTTGTTCAAGTGAACAATTTCTGTATCAATTAGTTAATCCTTGAGTACAAGAAAGTAGGGGTTTATATACCTATCCACCAGGGTTACTTTACATGCACGAAAAGACAAAAAAAGGTATTCTACAACTAGGTTACATAAAACTTACTGAAAGAGGGTAAAGAGACAAAGAATGTTCCGTGCAAAAAGATGAAGAATCCTTCTAGAAAGTTTGTGCCAGAAGACACATGTCATGTGGTGGATGGGAGTTAGGATTATGATACAAAGTAAATGAAATAGAAAGTATTGGTAGTCAAGGGTCGACCCGATCTAAACCAAGCCGAGGACCAATTAGTTCTTTTGAAGAAAAGTTAGGTCAATTCTGGGTCAAATGCCTATAGTTGGATTGGGAGCTCACCTTGGCTATTCCTAGCCCATCTTCTAGGATAAAGCATCGTTGCTGAGTAGGGGCGGACCTAACATAAGTAAGGATCTGATAGTCAGGTCAGTAGGAGACCAGCTAAGGATAGGAATCCCCTTTTTAGCCATGGCTTAGAGCTAATATACTTCAAGCAAGTCCTTAGAGTCCTCTAGCTTAGCTACGCGTAATTGGTCCAAGGGCTTGATTCCTATCACAAAGTGTTGAGCGATGTCCTTCCCATGTGCACTTCGCACATTTTACTTGACCGACTTTGGTTATTTGACTTAAGGGTATTGCATGATGGGTATAGGAATACTTATATGATCCAGAAGGATAGGAAGAAAATTATACTAACCCCTATAAGCATTAAGGAAGTATAAGAGTCACAAGAGAAGATTACTTGATCACTGCAGTGGAAGTCCTTAGTGATTTCTCATACCCAGTTTTCTCAAGAAGAAAAGGCCAAAGAGTGTGTTGTGCTCCTATTAGTCAAGAAAATCTTAGAGTTGAGAGAAGTTGAAAGCTTACCTGCTGAGGTGCAAATTCTACTATAGAAGTATGCCAACTTGTTTTCTATTAAGATGCCAAAAAGATTACCGTCCTTAAGAGGCATTGAACATTGGATTATCCTTCAACCTAGAGTTGTCTCATCGAATCGACCTGCTTACAGGCTCAAGCTCAAGCAGATAGCTAAGTTAAAGAAATAAGGGGACAAGTTGGTGGATCGTAAATATGTCCAAGAAAGCATGAGCCCTTGTACTATGTTAGCCGTGCTAGTACTAAAGAAAGATGGATCATGGAGAATGTGCATTAACAACTGAGCCATCAATAAAATTACTATTAAATACCAATATCCAATCCCTTAACTTGATGATATGCTTGATGAGTTACACAGTACTCGCATCTTTTCAAAAGTTGATCTAAAAAGTGGCTATCATTAGATACGAATAAGGCCTGCAGATGAATGGAAGATGGCTTTCAAGACAAGGGATGGTTTATTTAAGTGACAGGTGATGCCGTTTAGTCTAACAAACGCGCTAACCACTTTTATGCGACTCATGAATCATATCCTGAGAACATTGATTGGCAAATGTGTTGTAGTATATTTTGATGACATTCCGGTCTACAGCATCGACCTCATTTCTCATGTTAAGCATTTAAGATCTGTGTTTGACATTCCTCTAGTCGAGAGATTATTTGGCAACTTGAAGAAATGCATGTTCTACTAAAGCGAAGTTGTATTCCTTAGATATGTTGTTTTAGAGGGAGGAATCTGAGTTGATGACTAGAAAGTCAGAGCTATTCTTGAGTGGTCGATACTGACTAATGCTACCGAAGTCAGAAGTTTTCATGGTCTAGCTTCATTCTATCAAAGATTCATTCTGAACTTCAATTCCATAACTATACCACTAACCGAACTAACCAGGAAGAACTTTGAGTTTAAGTGGTCCGAGAAAGCTTAGAAAAGCTTTGAAGATATAAAGTTCAAATTGACATCAGCCCTAGTACTCCCTATCCGATTTCAAGAAAGTTTTTGAAGTAGAATGTCACGCATCTAAAGTTAGCATTGGTTTTATTCTTATGTAGGAGCATCGACCAATTGCCTATTTAAGCAAGAAACTCAAAGGAGCTACCTTGAACTATTCGATGTATGACAAGGAGTTCTATATCCTTGTCTAAACACTATAATACTGGCAAGATTACTTGCTATCGAGAGAATTCATCTTCTACTTAGATCATGAATCTCTCAAAAACCTCCAAGGGCAACAAAAACTTTCTTGGCATCATGTCAAATGGGTTGAGTTCCTAAACTCTTTTTGCTACATCATCTAGTAAAAGAAGGAAGCACCAATACCGTAGCTGCTGCTCTTTCTCGTCGTCATACCCTCATTATGACATTATAAGCCAAGGTAATTGGATTTGACACCCTGTCTGATCAATATGAGCATGATCCATATTTTGGATCCTTAGTGGCCAAGTGCAACATTGGAGGAGTTGTGGATGGGTTCTATTTAAGCCAAGGATTTTTTATGAAGGGCAAACAAATTTGTGTACCGAGCGATTCAGCTAGAGAAGTACTCATCTAGGAAGCTCAAACTAGAGGTTTAGCTGGCCATTTTGGAGAAAAGAGAACAGCTAAAATGCTGAGAGAACATTTCTATTAGCTTAGGATGATTAAGGTTATGCACCAAATTCTTAATAGATGCAAGGTGTGTAAAAATGCAAAGGGCAGGAAAGAGCCATATGGAGAGTATATAGCTCTACCAATACCTGAGCGGCCATAGACTGACACAAGCATAGATTTTATGCTCAGCTTACCCTAAACTCCGACAAGATATAACTCTATTATGGTGGTGGTTGATCAATTCAATAAGATGAGCCACTTCATCCCCTGCCACCGAACCAATGATGCTTTATTTGTTGCTAATCTCTTTTTGCAGGAGATCACGTAGTTGCATGGAGTGCTAAGAGGTATTGTATCCAACCGTAACTCGAAATTCATGAGCTTCTTTTGGAGAACCCTATGGAAGAAGCTCGCCACTAAGCTCATGTTCAATACTTCTTACTACCTATAGATAGACGGCCAGACCAAAGTTGTGAACAAGACAATCAGTAACCTCCTATAAGCAGCTATTGAGAAGAATTTGCATGATTGGGATCTATGCTTACCTGTCATTGAGTTCGCTTGCAACCTCTTAGCTTGCAACCACTTAGCTTACAACTCGACAAGAAGGTCACCATTTGAGGTCGTCTATAGACTTAACCCGAGCTTACCCTTGGATCTAATTATCAACCTGACCACTCAAAGGGAAAGTCAATGCAGCCTGTAGTGTGTCGAAGAGTTCTAAAAGTTGCATCAAAAGGTTGTTGAACAACCGGTACAAACTGTAGCCCAACAAAAAGAATATGGAAGCCAAAGAAGGAGATAAGCCGTTTACAGTCCTGGAGACCTTGTTTAGGTCTACCTTAACAAGGAGCGTTTTCTTAGGAAAAGGACGAATAAGCTATCCCCCAAGTCAAATGGGCCTTTTAAGATCCTTAAGCGTATCAATGACAATGCATATGAGCTTAAGCTGCTTGAAGGATATGGTGTATCTGCTACTTTCAATATCGTTGACTTAACACCCTATGTACTTAATGAAGAAGTGAACCAAGATATAAGGGCAAATCTTCAACAACCTCGAGGAACCAATAGACTGCCGATGTCGAGCTTGAATTTTCGTTTTCTTATTTTTTAATTCGATTTCCTATTTTTCGATTAATTATAAACCCTAATCTATTTAGTATTAATCATCAATGAAAGAAATTAAGAAATTCTGGTTCTTTAAAAAAAACTTTTGGAGTCACCACCCAACCGAAGTCGAGAAAAAGAATAGAAACCGTAATCAAATTGTGGTTTGACTATAATTTAGCTATAGATCTTTAATTTCAATTTCAATGAAGAACTAGAAGACTTCAAATTCGGAGGCTAAACTATTAAACCCTAATGAGTACCATTATCTATTTATTGAAATAATTTTAAAAAATATTTTTAAGAAAAGGAAATAAAAAAAAAACCAAAAAAAAAAAAGAACCTAAGTTTCTATAGATTTTATAATCATTCCGAAAGTGCCTACGTACCTACTAATCTAGATTAGACGACCATAGTTCTTTTTGAAAACTTAAAAATTTTTTTTTTTAATTTTTAAAGACCGACCGGATTTACGTTTTTAATTGATTTAAAAAAAATCTAAAAGGACCCTAATTCTTGAGTATAAAAAAACTCTCTAAAGTATCTTAAATCTTTTTTTTTTTTTTTAAAAGGGGCTTTTACTAATTTTTATTTTTAAAAATTATTTCCTAAATGAGAAATCCTAATCAACTATCTTAAACAAATCTCCTAAGCTAATATATCTATATCTATTTATATACTATGTTATCAACATAAATATATAAATAAATAACTAGTAGATAAAAAAATAATATAATAATAATTTTAAAAAAGAAATTGAAAAAGGAGACCGAATCTCAGAATAGAGCCTATCGATCATGATATGATTATTACTGGAATTCTTCAATTTCACTTGATTCCATGCCACCTCTATCCCTGCTTCCTGATCGAATGCGCGGTATACTTTCTTCACCGCACCAGAGCCTAGAAACTTGCAGTACAACTCATGGTAGCCGGTCGGATCGACCTCAACAAAGGATTCTGAGTCCTGGCCGACAGGGTGTGAAATCGCACCTAGCATGTCAACTTCTTGATGTTTCTCGGAGAAGAATGATCGATGTGATAGTTTGTAGGCTAGAGAAACTTTGGTGCGTGCGTGGAAAACTTTCAACATGCTTGCAAACGTCATGATTCCAGCTAAATTTCCATCTTCTTCCACAACCCAAACGTAGTTTACTTGGTGTGCAAGCGCTTGAACCATCACAGCAACAAGTAAGCTCCATGGATAGCACATAATCGCCTAGGAGCTCCTCGTCATCCTTCCTAAGTAACTTCTTAGCCGCTAGCTGCTACTACTCCCCAAACTGGAACTCGAACCGAATTCTTCGTCAAACGAAGACGATTATGATGAAACAGAGGATGCTGAAGACATCACTGAATCTTCATCCAAAAGCTCAGCAAGTGATCCTAACTTGTTCTCCTCTAGTCTTTCCTTGACCAACCTAATCAAATCCTCGGGCAGACTACCTAATCTAGAGATCTCTCCAAGCAACACACCCTTATCATCCACAATGGCAATAGCAGTTTGAGTTATGATTGATTTGATGATGAATGGCAAAGCAAGGGCAGCAGGATCATTGTAAGGGATAGTGACGATGGATTTGGTGTCGATGATGCCAAGTGAATTGATGGGGCTAACGGGGGTAGGGCAAAACAAGGCGATCGAGTTGAGGAGGTAACGGATAATGTCTTCCTGGGTCAGCCAGTAGTATTCGCGGTTGTCGTGGAGGGTGTAGCCGTAGCAGGTTTGTTTCTGTATGAGGGTTTCTCTAAAATTAGATTTGGAACGGGTTTGGATCGATACTACCAGATTTTGTGCTCCTCCTTGAATGAGTTCTATTGCTTCCAATAAGCTTGCATTCGGTTCTAGATGCCGAACAGCAGGAGGACCTTTCGCGATCACCGCGCAAACCAGACCCTCGAGAACCGTCACCGGAGACGACACGTTCTCTTCCTTAGCAAGAAAGCAGATTACATCAGACATGCAAACTTTTTCTATACACTCACATTGGTTCAGATCAACAATCGATTCTCCGTAATCGCAGGTCCATACACTGTCATAAGGCTCCCCGGATCTCTTGAGAATGGAGATGGCATCGCCGACGATGGCGGACACAGCGGAGATGCACTTTATGGCGGGCTTTCCAAGGCACATGTCGGAAACCTCATTCACTAGCAATCTTACTACCATACAATGGAAGAAAAGAGCGGAGGTAGTCGAGGAGGATGTGTGTGGGTGTGTAAAAATTATTCCCCTCACTTTATCGAGTACAATATATATTTATAAACTCTAGAACAAATCTTATCAAATTATAATACATTTAAATATTCATATCTGATTTTATAAAAATCAAATTAGATCTAAATCACTTATATCGATTCAAATTCAATTTGATAAAAATCAAATTAGATTCAAATCTTTGATAATGATTCAAATCCGATTGGATTAGATTTTAAAAATTTAATTAGATGTGAAGCCTGTATACTTAACTCGTTTCTTTTGTAAAAATAAAATAAAAGAGATAAAAAAATAATAAAAAAAAAACACATAGGTATATAGCGAGATTCGAACTCACGACTTCATAAAAAATAATAAAAAAAAACACATAAGTATCTAGCGAGATTCAAACTCACGACTTCAAACTAACTCCAAATCAATACTCAAGTGTTTTACTATTAAACCGTTGGCATATGCCTTGATTTTTAATACAATTAAATTATACTTAAACCAAACGACTCTCTAAAATAATTATTTAAATTGGACCAAACTAAACTAATTGACTCTAAAATAATTTACTTTCTAAAAATCTAAAATTTTTTTATAATTTTCTTCTTTTCTCATTTTTTTGTATTTTCATCATTTTCAATTTATTATTATTATTTTTTTCTTTTTTTTAATTTTTTGTTTTTTGTTTTTAAATTAGGACCCTATTAAAAAAATTAAAAAATTAGAACTACAAAGAAGCAAAAATTAGATGTCTACAACCAACCTTTGGCCTTCTCACTCACGAGCACCTCTGAGGCCTTCGATCACTTGCTAAAAGAATTCTCTTTAATCAACCTATCAAAGATGGGGCATAATACATAAGAGAATGGTAAGTGAACTCCTTGAGAGCTCAGCTTAGCCATACCCTGTGTTACTTGACTCCGAGTACCAAAGTCGAGGACATCAATCATATAGCATTGCCCCAATCACCAAAACCCCTTTGTGGTGATGCTGAACTATTGAGTGCCGAAGCTGACTAGCTGAGTGTCAAGGCCCCTTCGCACCATCTCTTATTCTTTCAACTTGTTATCACTACTACTACTACACAATGGCACTTATTCTTCACCTTGGCAATCTTTGATACTACTAACCACATCTGTAGCAACACTAGTCCAACACAATTACTACATATAGACTCTCTAATATAGAACCAATGACTAGTTGCTACCTATCCTCTTCCCTAACATTGTATTATTTTTCCTTTTTTGTCATTTTTCCTATTTACTCTTTTTCATATGTACTAGGAATCTCTTTTTCCTATATGCTTTTTTGTAATTTTCCTTATTTGTAATGTTACCTTAAGACTTATTATAAATAGTCCCTTTTCTTTATAGCCACATCATCATACATTTCTTTCGAATATTGAATATATTTGTTCTTATGAGTTATTCCTCTCCAAGCACATCTTCCTACACTTTTATCTAATATTGCCGAGTAGCTCAAGATTAGTGGTAGGTAAACCCTGACATTAGCTTATGTATCACATCAAGTGAAGTATCAAGTTATGTTGTGCTCCTTAGTGAGTCATATCCCCCGAGTAGCTTCACATAAGCTACTGCATTCAGTTTACTAACCTATCCTTTCTATTTTTTTTTATATTTTGAAGAACTCATTTGATTCCTATCTCTAATGGTAAGTCTTAGTGAGTATTGATCTCTTGGGCACATCATATAAAGGGGTAAATACCTAGCATGAGATGAAGAGGATCCTTAGGAACAAACTCATGCCAGATACCTATTTACAAGATACTTTTGCTCGATTTCAAGAGTTCAAACAAGGAGATCGAATTATTGATAAATATGTTCAAGAATTCCATATACTCATGATTCACTATGAAGTGGATGAGCCATTAGCTTAAACAATATCTAAGTTTCTTACTAGATGAAAAAATGACATCCGAGATATTATGGAGCTTCAATAGTTCACAACATTAGATGAGGCTATGAGAATAGCCTAGTGAATGAAGAGGCAAAGAAGGAACAGGTTAACCCAACTCTTGATGAATCAACCTACCCAAGGAAGTTACCAAGCTCAGTAAAGTTCTAAGCCAACCAGAGAGGTAGATATCAGGGCCAAATAGAAGGGCTAACCTGATGGTGACATGCTAACGAGAACATACGAAAAGGGACAAGGATTTAGAAGTAAGATAAGCCAAATCAAGTGCTTTAAGTGCCAAGAGTTTGGGTACGTAGTTGCTTAGTGTCTAAACTAAAGACCCATGATTGTTAAAGGAGATGTCCCTAAGATTGAAGTAGATAGCAAAGATGAGGAACTAGAGGAGGAGAAAGAAGTGGAAGAAGAAGTTAATGTCAATGTCAACTTGATTAAAGAAGATGTGTTTGTAGAGAACTTGGATAAGTTAACTTTAGTTGTCCGACATGGAATGAGTTTAGATCCCTTTACCAAAAAGGAGTAGAGAGAGAACTTATTTCACATTACTTGCAAAGTGAATGAGCAAGTCTGTGCACTTATAGTGGATAATAGGATCTGTAAGAACGTATCATCTACTAACTTAGTTAAGAAGCTTAAGCTACCAACTATGTTACATCTAAAGCCATATAAGTTACGTTGGCTAAATGAGAAGAGAGCACTATACGTTACCCAGCAAGTGTTGCTACTAATCTCAATTAGAAATTATTTCGATGAGATTCTTTGTAACGTGCTACCCATGTGTACATCTCATGTACTCTTAAGCTGACCCTAGCTTTTCAATCAAAGGATTGTTCATTATGACTTTAGGAATACATATGTATTTGAGAAGAATGGGAGGGAGATAACGTTGAACCTTATGATGCCTAGTCAAGTTAGCAATTTGCAAGCTAAACTTGCTTAAGGATCAAAGAAGGATTTGGTATTGAGTAGAGTTAAACTCCGAGAGGCTATTAAAGTCAACGTGTCGACCTTTCTAATGATCAGGTGATTACTAGAGCTGAAGGAGTAGGGTGAACTACCTTTGGAAGTTAGAGAACTACCGGATGACTATGCTGACCTATTTCTAAAATAGTTACCTAAGGGATTACCCCCATTCAAAGGCATTGAACACTGTATTGACTTAATACTTAACACCGCCCTACCAAGTAAACCAACTTATCGAATGAACCCCGAAAAAGCTATTAAACTTCAAAGACAAGTTAATGAATTATTGGAGAAGGGCTATGTAAGGGAGATTCTTCTCCCCTATGTTGTACCTGCATTGCTTGTGCTAAAGAAGGATGGAACTTAGCGTACGTATGTGGATAGCAAAGCTGTCAATAAGATTACGATTAAGTACAGGCACCCCATCTTGAGGTTAGATGATATGTTGCATGAACTGAGTGGTGCAAAGGTATTCAGTAAGACTGATTTGAGGTCTAGATACCACAACATTTGAATGAGACGAAGGGATGGATGGAAAACTGCTTTTAAGACCCAACATAGCCTGTACGATTGGATGGTTAGGCCTTTTGGACTATCAAATGCCCCAAGTACTTTCATAAGACTAATGAATCATTTTTTGAGAGATCTAATTAGGAAGTTTGTTGTCGTTTACTTCGACAACATCCTTGTTTATAGTGTCGACCCAACAATGCATACTAACCACCTTTGTACTATTTTTTATGTCCTCTAAACAAAGAAATTTCTTGGAAACCTAAAGAAATGTTGTTTCTACCAAGAATAAGTGACCTTCCTAGGGTACGTAATTAGTGGAAAGGGATTAAAGGTTGATGAAGAGAAGATATGAGCTATTGTTGAATGGCTGACCCCAACCTCCTATACCGAAGTGAGAAGTTTTTGTAGATTGACATCATTTTACTAACGCTTTATCTAAAGATTTAGTATCATTGTAGCACCTCTAACTAAGCTTACCAAGAAGAATTTAGAGTTTAAGTAAGGAGAGAAAGAAGAGAAGAGTTTTATTGAAGTGAAAGCTAAGTTGACCTTTGCCCCAATCTTGGCTCTACTAGACTTTGACAAAGTATTTGAGCTTAAGTACGATGCGTTAGGTGTTGGCATCGGAGTTGTGTTGTTGTAAGAAGGCCGACATGTTTCTTATCATAATGAAAAGCTTAGAGGAGCACAATTAAATTATTTTGTTTATAACAAAGAACTTTTGGCCCTAATTTAAGCTCTGCATATATGGAAATATTATCTTTTACCAAAAGAATTTGTCGTATACATGAATCATGAGTCCTTAAGATATTTGCAGAGCCAATCCAAGCTTTCTAAATGCTAAGCCCGATGGATTGAAGTTTTGGAGGGATTTAATTTTGTCATTAAGCACAAGTAGGGCAAGAGTAATGTATTTGTTGATGCTCTATCGAGAAAAGATATTCTACTCTCTAAGTCGCATACTAGATTGTTAAGATTTCAGACATAAAAGCACAATATCAAAATGATCCTCATTTTGGCCCTATATATAAGCACTGTAGAGAAGGAAGAGTAATAGATGAGTACTATGTTGAGGATGGTTATCTATTTAGAGGTAGCAAGTTGTGTGTGCTAACCTGTTCAATAAGGGAGCCACTAGTGAGGGAAGCTTATAGTGGAGGACTTTCTGGACACTTTAAGGAGTGACAAACATATGAGTTGTTGAATGATAGATTCTTCTACCCTAGAATGAGGCATGACGTGCATTGTGAAATTGAGGGATACACCATTTGTAAGAAAGTAAAGAGCCGAGTAAAGCAGGGGAAAGCAATGCCACTGCATGTTCCGACCAAACCATAAGCCAACCTGAGTATGGATTTTGTCCTTCGACAACCATGAACTGCTCAAGGTAAAGATTTTATGATAGTTATCATAGATAGATTTAGCAAAATGGCACATTTTATGCCCTGCACCAAAACTAGCAATGCTTTGGCTATTATTTATTTATTTTTGCAAGAAGTAGTTTGCTTGCATAGAGTACCAAGGAGTGTAGTGTTCAACAAAGACCCAAAATTTCTAAGCCATTTCTGAAGAACCCTCTAGCATTGATTAGAAACCAAACTACTATTCAACACCTCTTGCCATCTCTAAACCAACGGCCAAACAGAAGTTGTAAACTATACCTTAGGATCATTGCTCTAAACTATAGTGATAAATAACTTAGCCGACTGGGATGTATACCTACCTATGGTCGAATTCCCTTACAACAAGATAGGACATGCTACCACTAGGCATACCCAATTTGAGGTTCTATGGTTTCAACCCTAAACTACCCTTTAATCACATCCTCATGTGGTCCATTAACCAAGAAGATCTTGAAGCAAGAAGTAAAGTGTAATCCATCCAGCAAATCTATTAATGAGTCACTCGGTAAATTGAAAAAGCCGCTAGAAAATTGAAGGAGAAAAGCAAAAGAAGGAAGACCAAGTAGTTTTAGCTCGGAGACTAAGTGTGGTCACACCTAATTAAGGAAAGATTCCCTAATAAGAGGAAGAACAAGCTATCTGCTAGAGTTGAAAGACTGTTTAAGATACTTTAGAAGATCAATGACAATGCATAACAACTTGAGCTTCTAGAAGACTTCAGAGTATCAGACGTATTAATGTTGTCGACCTCAACCCTTACTAACCTAAGGAGAACTTGGATGAGGACCAGTCAAATTTGTTCCCAAATCTCAATCAACTCAGCAAAGATGATAGAAATCAGGCCATCGAACCTTTGACCCAAGCTCGAACTCGAGCCTGAGGCTTGGAAAGTATGGCTAGGTGAATTCTTTCCTTACAACCCACCACTGAGGAGTCCAAGCTATTGTAATTTGCTAACCTGATGCCTTAACCGAGCTAACCCCTTTTGTACTCATTGATTGTCTCCTACTACTGACCAGAGGTACACTTAAACAACAACTTAACCCTTCCAACTACCCATCCAGTTAACTTGAATCCGAGCCATACTGAATACATCGGAGCTTAATTTACCTTAGAAGAATTATCTGTTCAACTCGGCACAACTAACCTTCCTTCTCTACTCGACACCTTGGTTCGATAATTACAATCCTCATAGTACAAAATTGTCTTTTATGCTAGAAAGTCATCCATCCATAAGGAGTCATGTATCCGAGCAACTAGAATCCTCCATACAAGATACTCACTTTTGTCATATTTTCAATTATACCCTTTATTATTCCTTGTACATTACTTCTTTTAGACATTACCCTTTTAGTCTTTTCCATTTTTAGGTAAGATACCTTAACTTTCGGGTATAAATACCTGCTGTACATATAGCCACAAGGCATCATCACCACCAAACTTCAAAATATTGAATATACTTCCTTTCGTGAACATGCTCATAGCTTGTTTATTTATTCACTCTTATCCTAATCCTTAAGCAAGGTTAGGTGGCGAATACCCTTATTGTTACACCCTGAAAAGGCAGAGTCGTAACAGCCCCGCCGTGTAAACCATCCTAAGATAGAAGTGGCCTTATAACCGCTATCTTAGACCTGATCTACACAAGTCATCCACGACTAACCCGCTTTAAAGTAAACAGTTTGTAATTTAAATAAAACGTTTACCTAAGAAAGTGAGAAAATTTATATATATACACTATAATTCAGTTATTACATTATTCAAAAATAAAAAATTTTAAAATAAAACAAAACTTAGACCTTAAGAATATATGTTTGTTCTTCAAATATTTTTCCTCACTCCCCAAGATCCAGCAGTTGCTAGCTTCAGAGTAGTTGTTTGCCGCTTCTTAGCCAGCACCTGCACGACGTCTATAGGGATGTGAGCAACCACAGCTTAGTAAGTTAGGATGGAGGACTTAAAACTATACCATAAACACAACAAGGTTTTCAATAAACTTATTAGGAGCAATGCATGTGCAAGCAAATACCATCGCACAACGTTGTCCAGCTCGTCATGAGATTAGAAAAATTACGCCCGCTCTAATCCGGGTTAAGGAGTTGCCATTAATGCAACAGCTCATGACCAAACCTAAGCTTGTGCAATGGAGACCTCGTTCCTCCCGCGACTACCTTTGAACCATTGACTTCACCCTCGCTGCAACCTCCTCACCTGTCACTTAGTTCGACTAAGGATGAAGAAGGGACCATTATGCAATACTGCGCTATCCCTTTCGAAGGGGTCGGTATTTGGCCGAAGAGTCCTAAATTCCCTTAATAGGTTGCCATGTAGGTCCGATTATGATTATAGGTCGTATATTTGATTAGATCCAGTTTAGGGTGATCAATCATTTCATACAAACCATACAATACAAGCCAGAACAACAGACAGAATCATAGCATCACTCGTAATCAAGCACATGTACACATCCAACTATCTAACAAGCACAACCAAGCACAATCTTAAGCCTCCAAAATACAGCATCGTATTAATCCCAACTTACCTCGACTTCTCACTCACTCAAGGTCCGACTTGCTCAAGCCATCGCCAATCATCCCTATAACACAAATGTGGATTCAATTTTTCATATAACTATTATAGGTTTGTTTTATCCTATAACGCTTATTGTTATGTTTTGTTTAGGGTTTAATATACCAAATTATCTAAGTTTTAAGTCTTTAACAATATTCTAGGTTTGAGGTTAGGTTCGGATTCGGTTTTCGTATCGATTTCTAAATTAGGTTTTAGTTCGATTTCTAAGTAGTGTTTTATACTCCAACCCTAGAAATTTGTTTCAACCCATAATGTGAAATTAATCACATTACTTCCCGATCTCTTAAATAGCATCATTACCTCTAGTCAGTATTTTATTTCACCTGGTACACTTAAATTCGTATTAGTGTACCGAATTCACTCCTGATGTGAGAAATTTTTACATTCTTCATATAATTACAAAAATTCAAGTCTTCTATCGATTTTATTATACATCCCTATTATTTATATAATATCAATTTTTATCCTAATATTTTCTATTTATTATATTTCCAATAACTACATATTATGTATTATCACCTATTATGTATATAATACACTTTTAATATTTCTATCACTCTAATTACCATCTCTAAACATCAATTATCATTTCAAAATGTCTAAATTCATCATAAATCAGATTTTACATCTAATTATCCTAATTTACAAAATTAACTTACAATTTACTATTTTTCCCTATGACTCATTTACTACATAATTAACCTAATAATTTTACTACATAATTAACCTAATAATTACATCTAACACTCTAAATGCTACAAGTATCATACTCCATCGGATTTCAACATCCTAAAATATATACTTATTCACTAAATCAATAATTAACCATTTAATTACTTAATTAACCCTAAATTACCCATTTTATGCCTCATTTTAGGGCCTAAAAATTATCTAAAATTTTGGAAAATTGATTTTTGAAAGCGGGCTTCATAACACTTTTCTATATCATCTAAGTAGTCTACACAAAAATTTTGGGTTCAAAACTACACTCCTAAGGTCATTTATTTCTAAACCGAAACATGTTTAGTTTTGCACGATTTCTTAAGGACCCTATATCACGAGACATATATTCATCAAAATAATATTTTTCCTAAAAACCACATACAAAAATATTCCAGAATAACAAAATTCATAATTTTCTAAGAATATTTACTATTTTTTACAAAATTCCATAAAATCGGGCTAGAAATCAGACTCACCGATCTGGGTGGCTCCGGCCACCGCCGGCCGCTGTGGCCTTGTCGGCCGGTTTGGGAGTTGCTACCACCGTGTGGTGGTGGTGGCGGCCGTCCACTCCTAGCTGCTCGTCTGGCATGGGTTCCCTTTAAAGGCCCTAATTATACAGTTTTTCCTATTTTTTTTCTAACCCTAATTTTTCTCTCATTTTTCACCTCTCCCTAATTTTCTCTAATTTTTAACTATCCAAATGAGTTTCTGAATTTTTCTTGCTATTTATAGGGCTTTGTGGTAATTAATGTGTATTAAATTGAACAAGACATTGTCCAAATCCCTTAATTTTTTGCTTTTAAGTTGCCCTAATTTAATTGGTTGATTTTTTTCTTATTTTTTCCAGCTGGCATGACCCAATTTTGGATCATTCCTTATTTTTCCTGATTTTTCCTTAATTAATTATGAATTTTCTTTAATTATTTAGCATTATTTTAGCACATTTCACGTATTTTAAGTAATTACGCGTATTTCTACCTACATGTAAATTCATATATAGTACAAATAAATATTCCTAAATATTATTTAGGTTATTTTATGATTTTTAGTATACATATAATTTATCTCTAGCGATTCGTTAATTATCAGAATGCATTTTATACATTTTTGATAAATAACGAGTTATATACTTAAAACTTAGAATTTTTATAATCTTTTATTTTATTACTTATTTTCTTAAATTCAAACTTACGGGATCATTTTACTAATATTTCTAGCTTTACTTTATAATTTAAGCTTCATTAGGTCTTTCAATCGATCGAAACCTCAAATGGCTAGTTGTAGGGCTTATACTTATCAGACCATCTTGTGCGTCATATCAAGTTATGCTATGTGTCCTCAAAAGTTTCCTAGTGCTTCATATCCTTGAAGCTGTTCGTAGGTTTGCTTGTTTTCCTTTTCTTATTTTTTCGTAGATTTTCCCTCTTGTTCTTCAAGCTTTCTGCAAGCTTAGACCCACCTCTATGACTGTCCTTATCTATCCTTGGTTTTAGTTCGCATCATCATGCTATACGGAGTACTTTAAAACATTGTCTCTAATTGAGATCCGAAGTTCTTGAGCCATTTTCAAAAGACCTTTTCGTAAGGATTAAGAACAAAGATCATGTTTATTACTTCACGTCATCCAAAAAATTATGATTAAACAATGGTCATTAATAGAACTCTATAATCTTTACTATAAGCTACTGTAAGGACAAATCTCACTCACTAGGACTTGTGCATAGCTATAGTAGAGTTGGCTTACAATGGTATCACTAATAAGTTCCCATGTGAAGTGATCTATAGTTTCAATCTCAAGCTCCTACTCAACTAAGTACCCTTGTTGTACCTAAGAGAATAAGACTTAAGTGCTATCAAGTGGGCATAAGCCTTGTGGAAGATACATCAAAAGGTAACTAAGCACCTTGCCCAAGCTTTAGCAAGGCTAGAATAGAGGAGTTAAGAAAGAAAAGTCAAGTAATTCTAACCAAAAGATCTAGTATAGATTCAACAATCTATTACCCAAGGTTAATGGACTGTTTAGAGTACTTTAGAAAATCAATGATAATGCCTACTAGCTTGATTTGCAAGAAGGGTATAGGGATTATGAGTCTTTCAAAATCATTGATTTGAGTCCATACATCCTCAAGGAAGGTTAGCTTAAAAGCTATTTAGATATGATCCCAAATGCTTCGCAACCTAGAGGGGTAGATAGGAATCAAGGTCCTATAACCCGATCTTGATCCAGAGGTTTACTTAGTTTGGTCCATTATGCTCTTTCCCATCAACCCGCCTAGGAAGAAGCAAGCATCATTCAAAGGACCAAGCTACATGAGTACTTAAGCTCCCACTGGGCATACATTATCGATTGAGTAGAAGAGATTAATCAATTAACCAACCTCAATAGCTTGTCCATTACTACTTACACCTCATTTGAGCTATGTTTGAACTAATCAAGATTAGTACAAACTCACTTAAAGGATTTCGCATAGTTAATACTCCATACAGTTTTGCCACTTATCTAAAAAAAGCACACAATGCATACTAGATACGTGTACTTAGTACATTGTCCTTTTTGCACCAAATGATTGCATATTCTTTGTTGTAACTTTTGGTTTTAATCCTTTTGGTGAAAACTAAGGTTACGTGTTTCAAAATGTTCTTTCTTGTATTTCTCCTATTTAGATGTAATAATGAGCCGCTATAAAAGGTTTGTTTCTTTGTAAATGGATCAATAGCTATTAATATTCATCTACTTCCTCTGTTCTTATGTAAGCTAGCTAAGCTTTCCAAGTTGATTGTTTACTCCTTTCTAACCCTTGAGTAAGGTTAGTGGCGAGTGACTTTAAGAGCTTACATATACATAACATCAAGTGGGTTTTAAGGTTTATGTGAACTAGTGGTGCATCATAAACCTTCTCATAAAACCACCTCTCATTTTGGCCTTAGCTAAGTTTGGACTCACCCTTACTATTTTATGTGATATTACTTCCATATATTCACCTACTTGAGGTATATCCAAATGTATAGAGGTGTTCAAAGAATATGCATGCGCTAAGATAGATGATACTTCAAATGAGGTGGTCATCCATAAGCACAAATTTTTTTCTTCAACTTACTTAAATAAGTGGAAGTCATCCCATGTGGTGCCTCCTTTACCAAATCAAGCATACACACACCCATGAGGTAATTTCATTGCATACCTTCCCTTCATTTCCCTCTCTCTCTTTTCAATGTATATTTGTTTTTAACTTTTTTATATTTACTTTTGCAAGCCATAAGAAAGGATGATACGTCCAATATTCTCAACGAATCAGACCTAAAGGGTACTACCAAATCTAACTCTTCACTAGTTTTTACCTATCATTTTCCCCATTAGTGTAAGGTTATGAAGCATATTTGTTATGAAGATCATCATGTGCTTCTTGTAACTCTAAGTAGGATGAAGATATGCAGTTAATTAATTATGAAGAGTCTCATGTTAGTTGATTACGAAGAGTCTCCCAAATGTATTACTAATAAGGGAGATGGCTCTACAATATATGTTGACGATAAGAAAAGGACTCTATTATACTGGGTAATGATGTGGAGAGAACTCTACAGCACAAGTGGATAATGATAGCAACGATGGGACCAAATTTCTTAGAGGAAAGTGAAATTAATACACATACATTGCATTGCTTCATGTGAGTGCCTATGATGATGATATGGATGTTACACCTAATAATTCTTTTACATGTCTGACCTCAATTATTAATTCTTTCCACTAACCACCTATACTCCTTTACGTAAATCATCTCCTAATACAATGTACCACAACAAAGCAAGATAGCAAATCCCAGTACAATAGTAATGGCATCACAAGAGACTACTTTTTGTTGGTTTGCTTGCTATTTGTCATAAGCTTTCAAGTAGCAATACTACTCTATAATCTCTATGCTTAAGTTCTCTCATTTTTGTGCCTTCTTGTGTAATGCAACCGTTAGATCGCTTATGTGTAAGCTTATGGCTCATATCATATTTGTCTAGGTATTGAAGTGACTAGTGGCATGATAGTAATAATTAAGCAAGTCGTTAGACTCTTAAGTAAACATTGGAACTATTTATCTGTAACTGAATTAAAGCTCTTAGTAAACATGAGTGATGTCACACCTTAAGATTGAAAGTTAAGGGAATGAGACATATTGTTACCAAAGCTCAAAAGATATTGAACTGTCATGGCATTGTAAAAGTAACGTGATGGACTTAATTTGAACTTATTGAAGTTGAACCTAAGATAAAGAGGTGCCTTGATAACTTAGATCTTGATTTTATCCTAAAACCTATCCAAAATTCAACAATTAACATTGTTATTTGATTTTCATCATACTTTTGGTTTAGTACATTTGTATGTAAATATGTAGGATTTAATGAACAATGTTTTTCCTAAACCGCTTTAAAGCTTCTAGTTGTTATGTTGTTACAAAATGACTTAAATTCTCGATAGCTTAATTAACTCATGTTGATATTCAATGCATTGTGCACTTAGGAGATGGTTTTATTTATTTAGTAGAGACAATGTTTAATAGATATGATGAGGTTAACATAACCTCCCACGACCTATAAGGCCTCTAATATGATCTTGCACATCAAAGTAAAACCTTTACTTGCAAGTAGTGATCCTTCATGATAAAGCGTTTTACAACGTTTAAGTAGCAATAGTGGCATACGTTATCTAAGCTTAAAACAATTGTATTGTTATTTAAGGAGGTAATATTACTACTTATTCATTTAATATGAGTATCCATAAAGGATTTTAGCTACAAAGTTAGTGTTATTTTATATACGAATACATTATAGTAGAGTGAAGTCTTGCCTAGTGGCAGGAGGCCTAAATGTCATGCTTTTTGAAGTTAATTCTCTTACTAATTAGATTTCGTGAGCCTAATAATCACCTCACATTTAGGATGTAAATCTCTCACCAAGTAACAACAAACTTTAAAGTGGCCTTTATATTTACATGATAAACATTTGTACACAAAGAAAAAACTCTACAGCATCACGAAAAGAAATACATTATTGTTACAAATGAGCTATATGATTTATTCATTTGATTGTGAAAAGGAATACATTATATTTGGAAAGATATAAATGATGCAAAATAAATAAATAAATATAATGGATAGTAGTCGCATAACCCAATTTTTTTTAGATAAATCAGTAATTTCATTAGATAGAAGGAAGAATGTAGAAAATGTTCAAGATATAAGACTTACATAGCTACATCAACCAAAATTTTTGCAACTCATCCTCAAAACTTTGAATATTCCCTAATTACAATCATAGAATGTAATTATATAAGAAAACTACAATAGTCATTACTCTATATTCATAAAGATCTAATAAAAAAAAAAAACTAAATCATATTCCGTATAGAAATATATCAAAAAAATCTAATCTTACAAGTCTAAACCCTAAAAGTGGTAGGATAATTAAAAAATATATTAAGAAAAAAAGAAAGAAAATTTACCAAAGCCTCCAATACTAACAATAACAAACTTGAAGCTCAAATAATCAAAGTTTATTGATGTCATGTAACTTTTAATAAAAACATAGCAAAATAAATGTAGACCTCATGGACCATAACTTTTATAGATGCATAAAACACACGGAAAAGGTCCGATTTCAAAATATGCTAAGGAGGGAGTGAGAGAGAGAGAGAGAGAGCTTACCATTGGATAGTGTGTTGAGTTTAAAATTGATTTACAAGTGAGAAATAAAGAATGGGAATGGGATAACTACCTTCAAGTTATGATTTTAATCAAGAAGAGAAGAGGAAGGGTAAACAACAAAAAGGAGCTAGCTTTAATCAAGGTGGCTTTATGTTAATGCTATAATTTACGCTGTCAGATTGGGATACTTTACTCTATTGGGTTTATACTTTTATAAGAGATTTTGTTGACTAGTGCTCATTTCCAATGGATTTCTTGAAATAAGCTTTAACCTCCCTCCTTTACCAAATTGAACCAAACAAAATCAAGAACTAAATTAATTCATACCAAATTGTAAACTGTAATTCTTTCATAGTTGAAGTTTGATTTATGGATTGATTTGGAGATGATCCATACAATTTTTAGTTTGATTTTGGAACCGAACCTAATCACTTCCTCTTTATTTTCAATTAGTTTTTATATATCTTTTATATAGGTTTAATATTTTTGTGATGCAATCATATATATTTATATATATGTTAAATTGTTTGTTTCCTTTTCTTTGTTCTAATTTGCATAAAGTATTTTGAATATTTGAAATGGAATAAAGAATGTGACTTCAATCAAACAATTGAAGTTGTGAATGAAGAGCTTAGAAGTTTGGTGAGATATGAGACCATTTTTCCATAAATTGTTTAAACTTTACTGTTATATTTGTAAATTTAGAATTTTTTTTTATAATGTTTTCATGGTAACTAAAGCTATAAATTATTAGCGATACGTGTTAAGGGATGACATTAAACAATAATGAGCAACAGATCAAGTTTTTACTACTTTATTGTTTTTTAATTTATTTCCCCTCAATACACTCATTATGTAATGTTGTATGAGGTTCTTTTAAATAAAAAAAGAAAAAAGAAAATTCCATTTGATTCATCACTTAAACCATAAGTAAGTAATAAGAAGTCCTTTTTGTATAAGTTTCATTTAGAGTTGGAATAAGGGGGAAAAAGATACATCAACTATATAAGCTATTATCATTGCATATGTATATCACAAAAGAGGTAGTGTACGTAATTTTTTTTTTAAAAAAGAGAAAAAAAGACAGAAATTCTTAAAAATCTACACTATATAAAGTAGAATTTGATAAGTTAATACATCAAAATGTATGTCTTTTCAAGGGTAAGAAAAAGCAAAAAGAAGTACTGCTTGCAATAGTCATAGGGGTTTAAGAAAGATTAAATATCTTCCAATACTAGTACACATATATAGGATCAGATGAAATAAGGTCATATAAAGTCTCTACTTTCAATATATTAAAAACTTTCCTTTGTAACAATGTGGTGTACCCATAATCAAATGAATAAATCATACAACTCATATTGTGAGAATTTGTTTTTATAAAAATAGTGACCAAGGGATTTGCTTGATGCAATGCATATAAATGTCAAAGACAAGTGTACTAATATATGAGTTTTCATTTTAACGTAATAGCCACATATTTAGCCACAAAGTTTAATGTCAATAACTCAATGATATATGAGAAAAAGCTTAATTGTGTGGGTATTTTATAGAGGATCACAAATAAGATCTTAATACCAAAAATCTAAAGCATCCATAAAATTTCTCTATTATGACTCCAAATACACAATAGTGCCACAAAAATTAGTTAAAATGACTTATAAAATTTAGATTTTAGAAATAGAATAATAAAATATTAATAACTCAATATTACTAAAAAGTAGTAGCAATAGTAGTTACTAATAACCACTTGTCAAGCATTCACTAAGTTAATCCATTAATCTAAGCTTATGTAAACACTCTTCTATTCTCTTTAGTAAAATTAGATACGTTAGAATCAGATAAAAATTGTGTCAAGCTTGGAGAAGTTTTATATGAAATTTAAGGAATATTAGAAAAAAAATAGGTGTAAATCTACTTGTGCACAATTCCCAAACCAAACCATGACCTAACACTAGGTAACCACCATCACTTACTAGAGGTTGACACATCCATCCTTTTGCCAGTTGCTGGAGCTTGTCACGTCAATGAGTTTAAGTTCACTCGATTTTTATAACTTCATTAAAAAATACTAAATCATGTGATAAAATAATGAAAAATAATATATTCCTAAGTTATTTTGTATGTACTTTCTTAAAAAAATATTATTTTATGAAAATTGAATGTTTTTATATATTACTCTTAAGAAAAGGCCTCTTTTGAACAAATTTTCAAATTGATTTTTGAAATGGTAAACAATTTTGTTTCAAACTCAAAAATTTTCTATATGCCCCCTAAATTTAGTTTATTATAGTGAAAAAACCTTTGACATGTAATAGGTATCTATTTAATTTTGAAAATAAAAGTGGTGGAATTCTTAAATAAAGGGGTCATTCTAAGTCTAAAAACATCAATTTTCGCCTATATGCATATGTTAACTTTATCAAATTTGTCAAGTTAGTAAATTTTCTTGAGAAATCCTTAATAACTATTAGTGATCAATTATCATTATCTGCCATTCATCTTGAATAGGAATGCTTTTCAAATACTTTACATTAAATACACATATTTAGAAAGATTAATTTATTATTAGTTATATTCGCCTCCTTATCTTTGGAATCTAAGTCATGCATGTTGGATTTTAAAATGTTTCTAAGCTGGCTAGGTTTAGAAATAGGAGCAAAGTAGGCAAAATATAGAGTTGTTACAAGTTAATGGGGTTTTTGGTAAAAGTAGGAGGTCTTATAAAATGTTCGAATTGAGTGATAAGTGTAGAAGGTACTATAGAACTTATTCCAGCCTAGTCAATTGAGAGCTATTATAGAAGAAAATTTTGTAGAACGTCTAAGGTAAAAAAACAAGTATAAAAAGTATAGTACCTTCCTTAAGGTAAAAGGAATTAGCAACCAAAACTAAATGATAGATTAGAAGATTGTAAATAACAAATAAATGTAGGAGACAGTGTAGAATCTCCTTAGTATGACATGTAAAAGTGATTTAAGCAGAGAGGAAATAGAAGATCTTCTTTGTAATAGCCTCAATGGAGCTAATATAGAAGGAATTATAGAAGATCTTAACTGTAAATCTTATCTAAATTGGATTGATATAGAAAGAAGGAATTGTAGAAGGTTCTTAATAAAAAAACATAAGTAAAGATCATGATAGAAAGTATTTAAAGATACTATAAGCTTGAATAAACCAACAATACCTAAAAAGAGGTGTAAAAGGTCTTTTAGTATAAAATCTATCCTAAATTAACATGGAAAGAATTGTAGGCTTTTTGGTAAGAAATTTAAGTAGAGCTTATAAGTAGAAAGAAGTGTAAAAGATACTATAAGCTTACGAATATAGGATAATAATACCTACAAGGAAGTCTAGAGGTAGGATAAAAAAACAATTAATCCTTAACACATCAAACACTATGTTATAAAGACAAGCTATTAATAAATCTCCAATATTCTTATAACTTGTATGAAAACTAAAGTAAAAGTTCCAATATAGGTTTCCTTAATGACGTAAAGACATACATCACGGAATATCTCGAGTAACCATGGATCCATAAGTAGGATCAATGCTTAATCACATTTCAAAATACCATATAAAATTAGTTGGAGCGTAAGGTGTATACTTACTTATGGTTATAACTAATTAGATATGTGTATGTGATGCGTGTCTTTGGACACTGCTCGATTATTTGGTAGCTATTTACATGTTATGATTACCTTGTTGTGCTTTACTTCCTATTTGATTATTTGTAATTTGTTAACTACCCATATAATGGACTAAGCTAAACTTAGACTCAGACCCTAACTGGACTTACATTATAACCTACTGGGGGGATGATTAGGATTCTTTGTCCAATATCGACCCCTTTGAAGAGGTAGCAAAAATTGGCCTTTCCTTACCCTTCATGGAATCGATAGAACTTGGAGTCTCTTTTCTCTTACTATGTTGGTAAGCATTGCACCCTTGAGAGCCTTATATTCCCATCAAGCAATCATTTGTCCAACAAAACATGGACATTGCCCATTAGGTAAGGAATGGGGGTACCTCTATAGAGCTTTTTGCCCGATCATTCTTAAGCTTCTTATAATTCTTGGAATTTTTGGTTTATGCCACGCTCATGAATGTAGGTTACTTGTTATACTTGCTACCTCCCATCCTACTACCACCATACGCACCTGCCCCACCCTAATTGCTTTACAATAGAATTATTAGCTCTTTATGCCTTCTCTTGTGAGTACAGTGAAATATACAAGACAAGATTTTGTAGGTGCATAACATGATGTGCATCGACAGCAGGGGGTCAGAAAACAGAATGAGTGTTTGTGGATTCGAGTAGGTATGAAGAATAGGAAGTAGAATAAGGGTTTTGAAGATGAATGTATATGGATATCATGCACCAAGACACAAACACAATTAGGGGTTTGAGCTCAAAATAAGATTCGATACAACTTATGAACACTAAATGTCGCATGGGATTCAAATGATGGTTAGATGCAACTCACTAACCGGTTCAAATGAAAGGTTCACCATAATGTTAGGGTTAAGATTGATAAGAACACAAGAAAGATTAAAGAATTTAATCAACACTCAATAATCCAGTAAACGCAAGCTCTACTAGCTCAAGTGTAGCCTTACTCGAAAGAGGAAAAGTTTCACTCTCTGTATGGGAAATATTCTTCACTAAGTCTATATTCCCCTCTCATATGATTATAGATGTTGCTATTTATAGCAAATCCTAAACCTTAGTGGCAAAACTATATATAATGTATAAGGCCTTAAACCCTAAAGAATTGGGCCCATAAATAAAATAAAGGAAAACATATATAAGAATACAAAACTATGTGTTTTATAGGGGAAGTCGGCATGCAGTCACTCAACATGCCCTGGAAGGAGTAGTATCCAAACCGGACAGGTTTGGTAGTTAGATGTACGAGTTCGGTAAGGAGTCCTTGAAGTTTTGTATGGCTTGGTTGAGACAATAGAGAGGTCGGCTTACAATTGCTGAGTTCTAAAGTTAGTCGGTACTAGTCTATCCGTACCATGCCGAATGGATTCTACTCTCAACAACGTAGTCTCTTGACTACTCGGTCAACAATAGACTTGTTACCGAGTGGTTATTTTTCTTCCTCTCGCCCTTTTGGCTTCAGCTCGACCTCAGTAAGCATTAATCGACCTTAGCTTCAAATAAGCCTGCTTCAGCATAGATGTAGTCGAAGGTTGATTCCCATCATTACCGTGAGCTCAAAAGGAAGTCATCTTTGACGTTAAGCGTTGAACATAGGCCAGGATGCCAAATAAACTCCTCTTCCCTCTTTACTTTACCATGAGTGCCGAGTGTCTCTAGATTTCCTCAACGCTCATAGGGGTCAAGTAATAGCTCTTCCCATCCTTCCAAACAATATAAGTGTTGAGGAAGCCGTCATGGATCACTTTCCGATCATACTCCCATGGTTAGCCAAGAAGCAAATTTGTAGCATTCATAGGGACCACATCGAACTCAATCTCATCTTCATACTACCCTGCTTTAAATGCTATCCGAGCTCTCTTATGCACATGGACCATAACCTTGTCATCAAACCACTTCAATCCATAGGGTTGGTGATGCAAGTAGGTTGGCAATTTTATTTTTTCTACTTACTTGGCAGAAACGATGTTAGTGCAGCTTCCCCTATCAACAACTAAGGAACAGGTCTTCCCATTCACCAAACATTACATATGAAATAAATTTTCCCTTTATCCAGGATCTACCTTCACGTCAACTCATGTCGCCAAAGCTAAGAGTTTATCCAGGTCCTTAACATAGACATCTTCTTCTATCAACTGGTTACCCCAACTCTTGTCACTCTGACTCTTAATTTAAGCCTTGAGCCTTTCTTCCTTCAAGACCATAACCCTCTTATTCGGGCATTGGGACACAATGTGTCCGTAGCCTAAGTATTTGAAGCATTTCACATCTCAAATCTTGTTGCTGGGTGCCTTTTCTTTTTGGCAATCTTCTTCTCAACATGGATAAGTCGATTAGGCTCTCCTTTCTCCATCCTCCTCTCTAACCCTTTTCTCTTGGCATACCTCCTCAGGCTCGGGCTACCTTGTTGAGGTTAGCTACTCAGCCTCTGATAATTCCTCCTCCTCTGTCTTTCTACCCTTAATGCCAAATTAATTATCTCATCCAGAGAGTTGAATGGCTACAATTCAACTATGTCGACAATATCATCTCGGAGTCTACTTAGGAACCCAATAATGGTGCGGTCTTATGGCTCGGCAATCTTACATCTCATCATCAAGGTCTCAAACCCTTGCAAATACTCTTCAATAGTATTTCGACCTTATCTCAGGTGCTGGAACGCATGGAGCATCTCTTACTTAAAGTAAGTTCGCACAAAGCGTTGATTCATCAATCACTTCATAAGCCTCCAAATTCTAATCGGCTCCTTTCCTTCAGCATCTCGCTTGGCAACCAGCTTATCCCACAAAAGGCTTACATACTCAATAAGGGATAATGAAGCTAGCTTGACCTTTTTTCGATCATCACACTCATAGCACTCGAACAACTTCTCGATTCGGGGAACCTAGTCAAGGAACTCTTCAAGTTGGCTACTTCCACTGAAGGTCGGCAACTTAAGCTTTATATTATCAAGTCCTCAGCTAGGTGCTTGGGGTTCATCCCTTGCATTCTGAGCTGGCTGGTTCACCTTAGATCGGCTACTTCTACTGGAGCTCTGCTCGGCTATATCCCTTTTTAGCCTCGGCTCTCTTCTCTAGGCTTCTTGATTTGCTTCGAAGTCAATACTCCTTTCATTTCTTCTTCTCGACACAGGTTAGTTTTCTCTCTCTCTCAACTCAATAGCTCTTCTTTGCTGTCACTCATCATTGTCAAGTTCATTGGAAACACTTCTACTGGTAGGTGTTCGTTCCCTTCTTTCTTCTCGGCTATTACGTCTATGGCCTTTGACTAAACCAGTGAGTTCTTGGATAGAGTTTGTGAGATTCTGAATCTGATATTCTAAGTTATTAATACGTTGTCTTAAACTTCTGCGAGGACTATTACCAATATTGTTGACACTATTGTCTGACATTTTAATCCATACAATAATTTTCCAGAAAAATTGAACAAACAACGAAACATAATTATAGTAGGCAAAAAAAAAAAACAAAAAACCACTACTCAGCTTCTACAGCTACTACTACTGGCAATCACTTCCACAACAACTAGAATCAACTATTGAAACTAATGTTACTAGGCTTAATCGTAGCATAATACCATGACTACTAAAAACATGAACAACAAACTAACTACGGAACGATGATTATCAAAAATGTTAAAACCACGAATCTACTTTAAAGAACACTAGTACACATGTCTCCCTAAATCTTTGATACCAAGATGATGCGTATCGGCAGCAACAGGTCAAAAAATAGAATGGGTGTTTGTGGATTCAAGTAGGTATGAAGAATAGGAAGTAGAACAGGGGTTTTGAAGGTGAATGTGTATGGATATCATACACCAAGACACAAACACAATCAAGGGTTTGAGCTCAAAATAGGGTTCAATACAACTCATGAATACTAAATATCGCTCAAGACTCAAATGAAGGTTAGATACAACTCACTGACCAATTTAAATGAAAGGTTCACCACAATCTTATGGTTGAGATTGATAAAAACACGGGAAAGATTAAAGAGTTTAATCAACACTCAATAATTCAGCAAACACAAGCTCAGTTAGCTCAAGTGTAGCCTTACTCAAAAGAGGAAAAGTTTCACTCTCTATATAGGGAATATTCTTCACTAAGTTTATGTTCTCCTCTCATATGATTACAGATGTTGTTATTTATAGGAAGTCCTAAACCCTAGTGGCAAAACTATAAATAATGTACAAGGCCTTAAACCCTAAAGAATTGGGCCCACAAATAAAATAAAGGAAAACATATACAAGAATACAAAATTATGTGTTTTATAGGGGAAGTCGGCATGCAATCACTTGGTATGTCGTGGAAGGAGTAGTATCTAAATCAGACAAGGTCGGCAATTGGATGTACAGGTTCAGAAAGGAGTCCATGAAGTCTCACATGGCTTGGCCAAGACACTAGAGAAGTCAGCCCACAATTGCCGAGTTCTAAAGTTAGTTGGTACTGGTCTCTCCATACCATGCCGAATAGATTCCACTCTCAGCAATATGGTCTTTTGGCTTCTCAGTTGATGACAGACTTGCTACCGAGTGGTTATTTTTCTTCCTTTTATCCTTCTAGCTTCAACTTGGCTTCAGTAGGCATTGATCGACCTTGGCTTTGGACAGGCCTACCTCAACTTGGATGTAGTCGGAAGCTGATTCCCATCAACAACATATTTGGTGAACATGCCTTGTATGAATATTTTCACTAACTACTTCTTATTGCATATGTCTTGAATGTCTAGAGAATTCTTCCTTAAATGGTTAATATAATCCATGAGGTCTTCTTTGAGTTTTTCCTGATTCATCCTACATCGGTCAATGAAACCTTTTCATATGTATAAAAGGATTTCTCTATGAACATTTTGCACATACTTCCCTATGAGTTCACTAACCTAACGCGAAGGTTAACGTACTAAGAGCAAGCCTTCTTAGTAAGTAATTTGGATAACTCCAACTTAAGATCATCATCTAGGTTATAGACATTTAACGTCTTAATGAACTTCATAAGATGCTCTTTAACGCTCCCATGCTTGCCATTAAACTTTATAAATTTTAGACTAACATGGTCCTTTGGGTATGGCTTAGCAACTATATGTTGATTATATGGGAGCTAGAAATCCAACATTACAATAGGTGGCTTGGCATACATTTCCTCTAAAAACTTATCTAGGTCTTCCTAACAAAAGAAGTTCCTAGCATAGTCGCTGACTTCAGGGTAAGTGTCATGGTTTTAGTTAGCACACAAAAGCAGGGTTTAGCTGGCCAATAAACCTACTAAGTATAATGAAGGTAGTAAGGTGAGAAGAAGAAGAGCTATTAAGGTAGACTTTTTCATTCTCTTCTTCAAGTAGTAGGTGTTGGTTAGCTACAGTTGCTAATGTAAGGGTTTGATTACCTCCTCTTTAAGGAATGTTCACTTAAATGATAGGAGGATTGAGTGGTTGGATGGAGAGGATAGCACCTTCTTGCACTATAGGAGCAAGGTCGGGCAAAGCTACGCCTTGTTGCATAGCAATAATAACCATTCCTAGCTTGAAATTGTTGAAAGTAGCAATGAATTGGGTTGTTTTGGTAAGTGAGGTTATGCTAGTTGGTAGGATTATTCTGGTTGATGGGGCTATTCGAAGCCGCATAGTTATCTTGGTTGGTATCTTTGAGCAATAGAGGCAAGTCTTGCCCAATAAGATCAACATAAGTCTCTTGTTCCTAGCAAGTGGTGTTAGGTACATCGATATATATATATATATATATTTTTTTTTATTATGTGGTAGTGCCATTGTTAGGTAACGACTCTCTCTATTTCCCCAATAGACTCACCAAAAATGTAAAGGCAGGTATCTAGATAATGTTGTCACATGGAAATTGCATGAATATCATGTTGCAAGTGGCTTTAAAGGAACAACATGTAAATGACACTTATAGAAAAGACTTAGAGAAAAATAGTTGCAAGGAGAAACTAGTCTCATTGGCTTAAGTACACTTGTGACATGTTAGGGAGGTATTGAGCATTAACATTACAGTTCCCGATTAAGTGTTGACCTGTTCTTCATTTGAGCATTGTTTTGACATTTGAGAACATAAGTTTCATAAGATATATTATTTCTCTAATCTCTATAACTTTTGAGAAGTGTCTAATGACGAGGAATGGTTAGCTATTTATAGACTCTTGGGCTTAAAGATGTATATTAGATCATGTTAATGATCAATGGTTAAGATTAAACTTACTCATTTCAGAGTTATTCTTATGACCTTGCTATGGGCCTTAAGCCAATAAACTACCTTATTGAATGTACAAGCCTACTTAAGAAAGGTTAAGTGATGGGAATCGAACTATTGGACCATTGACTCGAAGTCGACTCCAAGGACGAGAAAGTCTGGCACGGTAAATCCTCTTATTCTAACCAACTCCTGCCGAAGCATGCCAAGTCGAATGACTCCCTATTTCTCGCAAATAGAGTGTCGATAAGCAGAACGCCGAGACAACAACTAACCCTTACTCATACCTGACCAAATACTCACTTAGCATCATACTTACCGATATGACGAGAGAGATGCTCCGAACTAACAAGGCCACCCCTGCTCAAACAAGCCAGCTAACTGTACTTTTGTCCGTATCTTCTAACGGCCTCACTAATTAAGCATCGCCACGTATACAGAACTATATGTAGAATCCATTGTACTAATCATTATTTTTCTTAAATATTCATTTTTACCCTTTTATATTCTTATACATTACTTTAGGGTGATACCTTTTTTGTCTTTTCCCTTTTTGGTAAGTTGCCCCAACTTATGGGTATAAATACCCTTATAATTGTAACTGCAAGAGATCATCACTAATATACACTTTTGAGTATTCTTCCTTCCTTACGTAAACATTACTTATTTACTCTCAGTATCACTCTTATCTTAACCCTTAAGTAAGGCTAGGTGGCGAATAACCTCACTAGATCAATTCGTGCATCATATCGAATCGTGTCATGAGTCCTCAGAAGTTCCATTAGTGCGTCATATCCTCTTAAGCTATTCGTGGGTTTTGCTTACTGTTTCACTTGCATATGTCCTTTTTTATGTCTTTCCCCATTGACTCTTTCGAGTTTACTGCAAGTTTAGACCCATCCAGCGACTGGCCTTGTCTATTTTTTGTTACAGTTCGCATTGTCTTGGTATTAGAGTGAAGCTTTTGTGTGAACTGTAGTTGGTTTTTGAAATTTTATTATACTCTATTTTGCGTTTGTGGGACAAAGCAAGTTACTGTGTTCATATTAATTGTTGTGTTTGCTTGCTGTTGATTTTCTGGTTTATGGAAGTGCTTGTTTGAGCCTCAAATCAATGAAGAAAATGACTAACCAAAGTGTAAACATCAGTACTGGAGATGACAGTGGAGTTGTCCACCATGGACGACAATCTCAGGGGACCCCTAGAAGTACTGACAAGAGACTTGATGAGATAGCTAACCTCTTAGTGGATTTGACCCGAGCTGTTCATGCTATCTTGCTGACCCACTGGGGCCGTGCAAAACACCCCACATGCTGCTCAACCTATTAGAGATCAAAACCCAGCTCGACCTGTTCGAGGTGGAGGAGTAGGTGGACGAGTGAAGAGAAGGATTGATTTGGCAGACATGGGAGACGAGGAAGAAGAGGATTATTTTGAAGAAGAGCACATACGAGTCCCCATAGCATCCGACCATGTAAAGCTTTGGATTTCAAGTTTCAATGGATCTAAGAATGTTAATGAATATCTAGAGTGGGAAGAGAAGGTGGAGCATATATTTGATTATTATCAGTAGGAGGATTATGAGAAAGTGAGAACTACTATTGTTAAGTTCTTTGGATATGCCGCCATGTGGTGGAAGAATTTTCAAATGATGAGGAGACGAAAGGGCTACCAAGAGATTAATACTTCACCTGAGATGAAGAGGATACTCAGAAACAGGTTCATGCCAAAAACTTACCTTCAAGACACATTCATTCGGCTTCAAGAGCTGAGATAAGAAGGCCAGATTGTTGACAAGTATGTTTAAGAATTTCAAATGCTTATGATCCGTTGCGAAGTAGAGGAACCATTAGCTCAAACAATCCTAAGATTCATTACTAGGTTGAGAGGTGACATTCGAGACATTGTGGAACTCCAATGATTTATCACAATGGATGAAGCCATTAGAATAGCCCAACAAGTAAAGAGGTAAAGAAGGAGCCAAGTATCGACTAAAATACCGACTAGTTGACCTGGACAGGCAAGTCACCGAGCTCAATCGAGCACCAAGCCAAGTAGGAAGATGGAAGTCTGTACCAAACTGAAGGGCTAACCTAACACTGAAGTGCCAACCCGAACTTATGAGAAGGGGCAAGGGTCTAGTAAGAAGACAAGCCAAATCAAGTGCTTCAAGTGCTAAGGATACGGACACATAGTTGCTTAATGCCCGAACCGCCAAACAATGATCATCAAGGGAGACATCCAGAAGCTAGAAGTAGATAACATTGATAAGGAACCTAAAGAATAGGTCTTTGCCGAGAAAGAACTAATTGAGGAGGACATGTTTGCTGAGGACTTGGACCAGTTACTCATGGTTGTTTGACATACTATGAACATGCACGAGAGAAAGAGTAGAGAGAGAATTTGTTTCATACCATCTGTAAGGTGAATAATCAAATGTGTGCTCCCATCATGGACAATGGAAGTTGCACCAATGTAACATCTGCTGATCTTATCTCAAAGTTGAAGTTGTCGACTATTGTACACCCAAAACCGTACAAGTTGCACTGGTTAAGTAAGAAAGAAGCACTACATATCACTTAGCAAATACTATTGCCAATCACCATAGGGAATTACTCTAACAAAATTCTCTATGACATACTGCCCATGTGTGCTTCCCACGTATTGTTGGATAAACCGTGATTGTTTGATAGGGGAGTTATTTGTGATGACTACAAGAACACATACATGTTCGAAAAGATAACATTGAACCCAATGCCGCCGAAAGAGGTTAATAAATCGCAGACAAAACTTACTCATGGATCAAAGAAAGCTCTTGTGATGAGTAGAGCTAAGCTTTAAGAAGCCATCAATGCTGACGAGCCAACCCTCTTGTTGACTAGGCGACTATTAGAAATGAAGGAGTAGGGTGAACTACCCCAAGAAATCAAGAAGTTGCTAGATGAGTATACCGACTTGTTCCCAAAACAATTAACTAGGGGGTTGCCCCCAACTCAAGACATATAGCACTGCATTAACTTAGTACCCGACATTGCACTATCAAATAAGCCAGCTTATTGAATGAATCTCGAGTAGGCTTCTAAGCTCCAAGAGCAAGTCAATGAGTTGCTGGAAAGAGGTTATGTCAGAGAAAGTCTCAGCCCTTGCGTGATGCCGGTGCTTCTAGTGTCGAAGAAGGGTGGAACCTAGTGGATGTGTATAGATAGCCAAGATGTTAATAAGATCATGATCAAATACGGGTATTTGATCCCAAGGCTAGAAGACATGTTGGATGAATTGAGTGGAATCAAGATTTTTAGTAAGATTGATCTTAAATCTGACTGCCATCAAATCTGCATAAGGCTAAGCAATGAGTGGAAAATAGCATGCAAGACTCAACATAGATTGTACAAATAGATGGTCATGTCGTTTGGCTTGTCAAATGCGCCAAGCACTTTCATGAGACTAATGAACCATGTACTGAGACATCTTATAGGGAAGTGTGTTGTAGTGTACTTTGACGACATATTGGTCTACAATGCCGATATGCTGAGTCATTGTGAACACTTATGTACTATTCTAAATATCCTCCATACTGAGAGACTATTTAGCAATCTAAAGAAATGTTGCTTTTGCTAGGAGGAAGTAATATTCTTAAGCTATGTAGTCAATGGTGGAGGCTTGCAAGTGGATGATAAGAAAATTCGAGTAGTTATCGAGTGGTTAACTCCTATTATTTGTGCCAACATATGAAGTTTCCATAGACTAGCTTTATTCTATAATATTTCTCATAGATAGAGTGCTGAGAAGTAGAAGGCCAAGACAACAGCTAACCCTTACTCATACCTAACCAAATACTCACTCAACATTGTCCTTGTCGATATGACGAGAGAGATGCTCCGAATTGACGAGACTACCCCTACTTGGACAAGCTAACTAACCATACTTTTGTCCATATCTTGCAATAGCCTCACCAATTAAGCATCATCACGTGTACAGAACCATATATAAAATCTGTTACACTAATCATTGTTTTTCTTGAATATTTATTTTTATCCTTTTATATTCTTATACATTACTTTAAGGTGATACCCTTTTTGTCTTTTCCCTTTTTGTCTTTTCCCTTTTTGGCAAGTTGCCCTAACTTATGGGTATAAATACCCCTGTAATTGTAGCTACAGGAGATCATCACTAATATACACTTTTGAGTATTCTTCTTTCCTTGAGTAAACACTACTTATTTACTCTCGGCATCTCTTATCCTAACCCTTAAGCAAGGCTAGGTAGCGAGTAATCTCACCGAACCGATTTATGCGTCATATCGAATTATGCCATTAGTCCTCGGAAGTTCTATTAGTGCATCATATCTTCTAGAGCTGTTCGTAGGTTTTGCTTACTATTTCACTCGTACTTGTCCTTTTTCACATTTTTTCCCCATTGACTCTTTCAAGCTTTTTGCAAGTTCAAACCCATCTAGTGACCATCCTTATCTGTTCTTAATCACGGTTCACATCAGTCGAGAATAGATGAACTAGTCTAATAATCCTAATTCCAAGCCCACCAAGTCAAATCTCCCTAAGTCATCCCAATTATGGATCTAACTCTGATACATTGCCACTTAGCTTAAGGAGTTAACCCTAAATAAATAATAAATTAATAACAAACTAATAACAGGCTTGGTCTAATATAAACTCAGCCCTCTACATGCTTCTAAGAAACCAATGGCTTAAAAACTTCCATTAGTGGAGCCTTTTGGGATGAGAATGGAGACTAGGTTATGGAACTTTTGAAGAAAATTAAGAATGTTGAAGTTTTGACTGTTGAATTTTGAGGTATCTATTGGAGCTTTTGTTATGCTAATGTTATGGGACTTTAATAAGTTGAACTAAACATTGATTCGTGCATTACAATGAAATTGCTTTCTCCTTTGTCATATAATTATACATGGAGATTGACTAATGCAATTTTTGCTTGTAAGGTCATCTTGCATGACCATCTTAAGGATGTTGAGATTGCTTATCAACCACATGAAGCAAATTAAGTAATAGACTTCATGGTTGTGTTTTGTACAGGACCATGACATTAATGAAGTTGTTGCTTTTATTCTTCCTACAACTAAAGAACTTCTTCTATTGTAATATGGTATTTAAAAGAATTTTTAGTTTACATTTACTAAAATGAATATTTATTAAACTTTTATTACCATAAGTTATAAATTTTATATGTAAGTTGATTCAAAATTTATTCTACATTTTACTTTTTGTAAATAAAATTAGCTATTATTAGACATTTGCAATTTTTTAGTGGGATAAATATTGATTTTATCAACCTCTAATAGAAATCATAACTTATTATCATTAAATAAATAAATAATATTCATATGAGATTATATATTTATGAATACATTTTCTTATATTATAAAATATAGTTCAATCCATAAATCAAATCAAAATTTTATGATTTGAGAAAATTCCTAATTTGAACTGTACAGTTCGAGTTCCAAGTTATAAAAAAACCAAGCCATGATTTAATAATTTGGTTTGGTTTAGAGGGAAAACCGAATAAAACCATACCATGCTCACCCTTACTTTTTCCCTTGTCTCAAACATAGTGTTGATCTTATGTACATAAACTATGTAATCATATTATAATATATAGTTTTGAAAACTCTTTCTTTTTTTTATTCCATTATTATTAATGAATTGTCATAATTCTTTTGTCATATCAAAATGCTGAGTGAAATACGTGTCTACAAACAATAAAGAAATATTACAAGAACACAAATTAGACAAAAAAAAATTACAAGATTATCAAACCTAAATCGCATATATGAAATTCAATATTCATATTAACAAATATCTCGCATTTCTAAAATGCAATATAATGAAAGTCTTATTCCTCTAATATTGTATTTAAAAAATGCGATAAAGGGTTGTCACCAGAATTATTTAACAATCAAATCCCAACAAAGTGCGACATAAAATTTTATCTTATTTATCAAATGCAAGATAAGACTACACCACCATAGGTTATAAAATGCCTTATCTTGCATTTACTAAATGTAAGATTTTCTAAGACTTAGTCAGACTAAAAAAAAAAACTTATATCGCATTTACGCAATGCAAGATTGTTTCTAAATTGCATTTATGAAGTGCAATATAACTATATATACTTTATTGCATTTATCAAATGCAAGATAGTACTCACCACCATTTAGGTTATGAAACGCCTTATCTCGCATTTAGTAAATGTGAGATTTTCTAAGACTTATTTTTCTTTTTTGGATAAAAAGATTTTCCAAGACTAATCTCACATTTCAAATTGGACCAAAAAAGCTTATATCGTGTTTACAAAATGCAAGATTACGACATAACTATAGATATTTTATCACACTTATCAAATGCGAGATAAGACTACACCAACAACTAGTTGGAGGCTTATATCACATTTATAAAATGCAAGGTTCTTGCCTTATCTCGTATTAAGTAAATGCGAGATTGTTTTGTACTGCATTTGCTAAATGCAATATAGCTATAAGCTTAAGTCACCCCTATACAAAACCCCTCCCTCCCTTGATCAAATCACTCTCTTTCTCTTTCCCATAAATGAAAATCCTCTCTAATCCCTATGTAACTCGAAAATTAACACTATCAAATTATAGTTTCTTTATCAAAATTGGCTATCCCACATGTGTATTAAGCTTCTGGTGAGTACTTCTGACTAATTCATTCAAACTCTTTTTGTAATTTTACGAAATTAATTATAGCTTACATATTGTTTGATGAAATGCCACAAACATATTGCTTCACCATGTATGTACTTATGATTCTTCTTTCAAGTGCATTGAACTTCTTTGCTGAAAATTACTTATTTTGGTGAGATAGCATCTATTGTTGACCATGTAATATTTTTATTTTTGAATTGCCTTCTTGCTTGTTAATTTCTTAATTGAGAGAATTCCTTAAAAAAGTGGTTTATTACAAATATGGTCCAAGAAGTTTTCAAACTCAGTTGCAAAGGTTTAGAATTAACATTATGCTTTCCCTGTTGTTACTAAGATAAGTGAGCATTGATTGTGGGTCATGTCAACTATTGCCAAATTTAAGTACACACTTGTAGGACCTCTTATTCATAAGGTAAGTCTTATATAGTATCAAAAGTTCTTGAGACTTATCGATTGTTCTTAACAAATTTGCCAATGTTACTCTAATCTATAATTTTATGATTGTATTAGAAACTACTTCAATTTTGAAGTTAGAAGTTGCTGTGATTGGTTACAAAGATCCTATTCTCTCCATTGATTACTTGGCACATCAGGTAAATTCCAATTTTCAAAAAGTGAAAAACATACTAAACAAAATGAAAAGATATATACAAAAAGAAGTTTGTTTTATGATTAGTTGACTTTTGGGATCATTTTAATATATGAGGAGGGATTTCATGAGAAGTTACTTCCTAATGTATGTAGAATTTAATTTTTTGAAGTACTTTGTCAATTATATGATAAGAATCTATATCAGAGACAGATCCTAGATGAAGTGACATAGTTTTCTTACTATGTCAAATAATATGACACGACAACTTACAACCCCATACTTTAAGAAGGTAGAAGATTTTGAGCAATATTTTATTTGTTGAAGTTAAAGATAATAGAATCTTATACTTTATTAACTATTTAAGTGAATAGCTTTTAAAATATTGATGCTATATATGCTACAGTGATTAGCTTATAATGCTAAGTGCATGTAAGAACTTTCTACATCTCATTTTTTGAATGAAATGAATGTTACTTAACCATAAATTGCATGTTGCTCACTAACTAAGCTGACATACTAACACAAATGCTATCACATATATAGATAGATCTTCATTTACCTAGCAATACTCAAATATTCACTAAGGATGAACTTTGACTCATTTCTCATGGAATAGATGGGGCAAGACAAGTTTGAATAGTGACAATCTATATTATGCTACTCTTACTCCTTTTGGTGAACTTAGATAAATAAGATAATAGAATCTTTTTTATATTTCAATAAAGTTACTCAACACCCTAATTGATTATGTTTGTATTTTCTTAAGTAGGGATAGTTTCTCTCTACAAAGTGGTTTCCTTCTCATAGAAGCATACTTAAGTTGAGGTAATATCTATTTACTAACCAATGTAAACTTTACCATAAGATAATACAAGCATGCGGGTCTTATGCCAAAGCCTCTAGCTTATGTAGATCTAATTGGGAATCTTTTATGTAATGTTAGCTGCTAAAGAGCTGCTAAAAGAATATCGAGATAGCATTCAGGTAGAGTTTTAGTATAACAAACCTTGACATCATTTGCAACAGTAATTGTGCTATGATAATTGTCCTACATCCCATTAAGTTTGATATTTGATCACTAATTCTTAATTATAATGGAGTCTTTTTAATTATTGATAGTTGTTGGCTCATTCAAAATCATTAAGTTTGTTTCGGATTATTCTTACAACTCAAAGTTTTATAATTCCTCCAACATTCAAGGATTGACTGCATTTGGTTTATTTGTCTACATTTGGTTGGTATAAGATTGCATTCCTTGAGCTTTTTTCATTTCATTCCAGTTGTATTCTTCATTTCATCTTAACACCTTGTTCTTTATAGCTAAGTTATTATTTCTTGGTTGGTGACACTGTTTGTTATTGCTACCATTTCTTATCACTGTTTGCTGCTGCCTTATAGTAGGAGTGTAAATTTGATCTTGGTTATGGTCTTGCTTGGGGGAGAATACACTAGAATCTAAGTTTGATCGACCTCATACAAATAAAAATCTCATCAATAACCAAGGATAAACTTGATATTTTACATTCTAAAGGTGTATAAGTTTCCCCACTATTAAGATGCCCTTATGCTGATGTTTACTTATATTCTGAAGTAATAGGATGGTTAAAATCACTCAATGGATGCAGATAGCAATTCATCGCATATGTTTGTGATTTTGTTAAACTGCCCACAAAAAAATCCTAGGCTAACTAGAAGGTCCATAGCTAAATTACAATCATACTTTTCTTTTTTCAAAAGACAACTGATCTATAGAATGCAAGGGATTCGATATAGCAAAAAAGGAGGAAATTATTGAAAAATTATACATAAAAAATGATAATAAAAAGAACACTTTTTTAAAAAAAAAAATTATTGGAACTCCATATAGTTCCAAGAAACACAATAAACCTCAAAGAAATTCTAACATGGTAAATAAAAAATTAGAAACGGAAGGGTCATCTTTCATTCAATAGTAGATTAGTATCTGGAAACCTTAAAGATCAGTGAAAGGTTTCCCTTTACTTTATAATTCCCAACCAGTAGACTACTATTAGGAATTACTACTTAGGAATCTTCATCTTCATCTTCATTTGCTTCAAAAGAGTGATCGATCACCACCATATTCATTAACCTTCAATCGAAAGCTAATCCTCAATCGAAAGCTAATCCTCTTTAGAGCAAGAGACAAGTGATTGCAATTTTTATGTTTAACTATCCATTCTCTACAAATGTTTGTCAATTGCAAGGCATAATTATTTACAAGCGAAGCAAAGTCAATTATTTACAAGAGAAAAGCCATTGCAATTTATACAATTTTTCATTTACTTATTCAATCTAGTCAATGACAATATTAGCAATGCAAGCTCCCATCTGAATTTTAACACAAGTGAACAATAGGCTCTAGTTCATGTGTCTAACAACATATAGATAAATATGAGATGATGACAATCTATTATGTAGTAACAAGAAGTAACTACATATGTTAGTCCAATCTAAGTTGGTCTCTAATGTCATCTTTCCTCTCTTTTTTTTGTTATATATGTTTTTAAATTTTTATCTAATTTGATCAACTCAAGATGATATTAAAAATTGTGTATAGGTAATACTTCATGGTTTGGATATTTTATAGGCTTAGAGCACTACTTATTGAAAACTATTTCTTGGAAAACTATAGTAGTGAAGTTTAGGAATTTCTAATGCACCTAGCAATATTATTCTCAAAGTCTTTAGAAGTTACCTCATCTTCCTAGAAAACTATTATTGCAAATTTACTTCTATTTGCTACTCTACTATTAGAGCTTACTACACATTTATCTAAAAGATTGATTGAGAGTTACTTATCTTCCTAAAGAAATATCTCCCAAATGGTTAGTAATATTCGTTCAATTTTGCCTTCTATTATGTAGTGCTCTATTATTGTGATTGTTGTTGTTCTTGCAAATTTAGGTACAAATCCTAGTGTCAATTGCATTGGTTTCACATATTTATACCATTCCATGTGTAGGTACATAATAAATCGAAAGAACTTGCAAATCCTCTACTAGTTAAAGCATTAGATCGCTACTATAGGTCAAATTTGGTTTCTCATATTTATATAAACTACTTGCTTTTGTTTGAGCCAAATTGTTCAATGGAGTGAACTATCTCATTTTCTTCTATTATACTACTATCGATAAAATACCAGTTTAGTGGAGTGATCTGTTTAGCATTTAGTTCAGTACTCTATAATTGAGTTACCTTCATTTTACTTAAAGAATCATTAGAGTTGCAAGTTGTTAGTCTCTTAGCAATTGATGTTTCTATGCTACTGCTTTTTGAAGTTGTTTGTCAATATATAATTGGAAAGAGGTGTCAATAATTCACTTATACATTTATGATGTATGTATTCATGTAAAACGTATAAACCATATTCTCCATCAAGTATTAAAACATATTTGAAAGTAGGCCACCAAGAAACATGCTTTGATTATTCCCATATATAGACAGAATGTTGTAATTCTACTTAAGCCAACACCAACAGGCCTACTTGTGCTGTTGTTCCCATGTATAGATAAAAGAGTTCCTTAAAAAATTTAAGAATGTCAAAGTATGTGAATTAGGTTTCATTAAAGGATTGCCATATACCTACTAATCACTATAGGTACAATTGCGTTTGCAAATAAATAAACTACTGTATCATTCTATCCTTACCTCAACTTTGATATGCACATGGCATAAAATAAATAGACTATAACCTGTGTGTAGGCTATAGTATTTTATGTCATCTCATCAATATGGAAAGACAAAAACTGGAAGCTCTTTCAAAGAAACAAAAGCCACTTACCCTTGCACCAAACCTTTAGATGGTAAGCACATGAATTCTATGTAGTCCATTGAAATAAAACTAGAAAACTCCACTTTATCTCACTCCAACAGCTCTCTAAACCCCACTTGAGACTAGACTAAACACAAATGCCTCTATTATCAATACGAGAAACCTAGCTACTATAGGTGGAAGGATTAGATATGACCTAAGGCTTCTTCAAGAAAATAAGGCATATTGATACACAAAGTGTAGAACTTTAAGGATTGTTTTGGGGAAGACTACCTAATTTAAAGGCTTCCCTATAAGAACCTTAGCACTAAATGCTCTAGACAAATGCTAGTTTGCATGTAAGAATGTTAGTAGAAGTGGTTGGTCTAAAATATATTTACCAATTTCAATTATAATAGCAACATGAAAGTATGTCCTCGAGGTACATTTTGCATGAATGATTTTCTTCTGGTTTTTGCTTTAATTTTAGAGCATTTCATGTAACAAAATTGTTAAGAAGTGGAATGTTGGTATCCGATACTAATGAAACAAGATTTCTTGTCTCATTTGGTTGATTCACTCAATCCTAGAACTTGAAATAGTAAAATAATAATTAATGAACATCTCCTATATGTTTATCTTAGCATGCTGATTAGATGGTGGATTTTGCAACATAAAGGTATAATATATTAAGATATAGCATGTTAAGATATAAAATGTTATACTTTTAGTTAAGTTAGCAATTACAACATAACGTTACAATGTAAGTTATGATAGTTGCTATATCAAAATAACCAAAGAAAGTAGTATTCCAAATGTTGTAATGTGTCTCTTATTATCAAATATAAAACCTTTTGTTATGCCATTTTTTATTAACACAACTGTTGTTAGTGTCAATAGTAGTAAAAATGGAAGATTATGTTGGGCTCTTAATTTTTACAAATGGCAAGATTCTAACAGGCCTAAAAAGACCATATTATGATAGGGGACTAATGAAGAACATGAAAGTAGAGGTGGATGTTGATTATTCAAGGCTCCTCGTTAAGATATCTAAGTTGTTGCAAGTAAATTCAAATACAAGAATTATACAAATGTATCACAAACAAACATTTGTATATGGAAATGGATTAAAACAATTCTTATTCAAAGACATTAGTAACGACAAAGATGTCGAGGCCCTTATAGATATGGCTAAGGCATTTGGAATGACATGCCTTCAGCACCTCCACATCGAAGTCAAAGATCAAGCCGCCATCCCTCAAGAGCAACGAGTGACGATTCAAACAAATAAAGATTGACCACCATAAGTACAAGGAACTATGAATGTTTCAAAAAACATTGAAACAACTGGTGATTTCTACATATAGAATGAAAATAATCTACCTATCATTAATGATCTTGATAAGCAAATTGGGAGGTACTTGAAAATAGTGATATAGAAGATAAATTGATACATGAAACAGATTCAGATAATGATCAACAAATGGATATTGAGATGAACATACCTAAAGAAAAAGATGAGTGTCTAGATTCATCATGAAATGTCCAAGCATAGATAATAACGCCTAGTGGTCTAATAAAACAACAGAATTGTAGATTATTACTCCAGAATCACATTTCATTCCTTAATAGAATGGATGTAAGTGATGGATACATATTGTATGAGGAGTATTTCGTCCATGACAAAGACTTATGGTAGGAAATGAGCTTAATAAAGGGATGATGTTCAAGAAAAAGTTAGACTTGATTTATGTGCTAAAAATGTGGCACATAAAGAATCATTACAACTTCCTACTGATTGAATGGAAGGAAAGGTGGCAACTACCATAGAATTGATATAAATAACAACAAATGTAGCTATAATAAGTAGCAAACGTATACCCTGCTCACATGCATTAGCAACTATGGCTCATTTAAAAATAGATCCTACACAGAAGGTTGAGAGATGGCATTACAGGAAAAAATCAAGTCACTTGTTACAAACTGCCTTCCAGCCTCTAGGAGATAGGTGTACATGGACAAATCCAAAATGATTACCAAAAATACACCTACTGTATGACAAAGCTAGTTAAGAACAAGTAGATATCATAATGAGATGGATCTAAAAGAGAAACCGATGGAAAACTAGTGTAGAAAACAAGTGCACAATATAAGAACATGCTCAAAACAAGGTTGATACAACTTAGAACATGTTTGTTGCATTATTATATATGATGTTCTACTTTATAATTAACTTGATATGTTTGACATAAATTAAAAAAATCTAACGTATATTTACCTTTTCTCTTATGCAAATGGATACGTGACCAACAGATAGATCGATGTTGACACAACAAGACACACAAATCCAAGGCTATATGGAGAGGAGAGGTACAAAGCATAAAACTATCGTCTATTCAACTAAATTATACAATTTGGTAAAATCTACTATAATTGAATTTTGCAAAAACATAACCTACTTAAATGCTATTGAAAAAAGGCATCACTGAAAAATATTCAAGAGATGAGAAGGGTATACAATGTGAGGATAGACACTTACCTAAAGCAGGTTGGATTCCATGGAGTTGTACACTTACCATTCATATAGTTGGATCGGATACTAGTCACAACATTAGTAGAGAGATGGCAACCAAAGACTTATACGTTCCATATGACTCATGGGGAGGTTGGATTGACACTTCAAGACATCACAGTATAACTAGGTTTACATATAGATGAGCAACTAGTGATGGGTACTACGTTACAGGACTAGTTGGGACTATTGAGTGCTTACTAGGAGCGAAACCAAACGCAGATTATATAGTTAGGTAGAGAGTTAGGATGTCTTGGCTCAAGAGTCTTCTACTAACGCGTCCACCAGCAGATGCAGACGGCATAATGATCTAGTGCTACGTAAGGATCTATATTTTACATCTGATTAGAGGTCTCTTATTCTTAAACACATCATCTAGCTACGTACACCTAGTGTTCTTACCATTATCAGAGGATTTACAGACTGTACATAGCTTTAGCTAGGGATTGGCTTGCATTGCATAGTTGTATAAATACTTATGTCAAGTCATAAAAGATGGCCCAATAGAGATAGGTGGAGCAGCAGTATTGATTTAGGTGTAGGCATGGCACAAATTTCCCCATTTGGTGCCACAAAGGACATACAAATGTATAACTCACCCTAACTGACTAACATACCAATGGGATGATACGTTTAATATTAGATAGACTCCATCTTATCTTAGTTTCATGAGGCTCTAGACTATCAAACTCCTAGATAGGTACGAATCAATTATTTGTTATTATATTCAAATTGTTTTTTCTACAACTTATATGTTGAAATAAATTTATCTTTTGTAGATTTACTAGATGACTTATACCTCAAAGATATTAGATACACTACCTAAGATATGCTGGTAAGGGAGAGATGTATGGTTAGTCTGCATGCCCATGACCTGCTTCCATATCATGGAGATGTACTAATTAGATAAAGTGATGAGACAATTTAGCGAAGTATAGTGGATCCCAGAAAACTGCAACACGGATCCAAACAACATACGTAGGAAGGATCTGCGAAGAAAGTCAAAAGAAAACTAAGCTAGAAAGAATGCAAGATATATAGCCTAGTGACAAGAAGGAGGCAGAGAGTGGTTCAAATCATACACGATAATAACCAACCTAGTATGGTCTTTGCTTATTACTTTACTGGTATTTTAGAGTGATACAAAGACACATCGATCGACTTAGAGCACTTTTGGCTACATTGGTAAGTTTTTTTACTCTAAATAATCAAATTAATTAAAATTTCATATTATATTAATATAAAATAACACAATCATATTATAAAAATGTAGTCTAATACATTTACTTAGATAAAAGGGAGCATAGATATACAAGACATACACGCCTTAGTTGCTACAGGCAAACACACATTAGAGGGATACAGAGGTATCAAGCTGGATGATCCAGCTCAATAAGAGCAGTAACCTGAGGACCAACCAACTATACGGACGTAGCTAAGGATGAAGTCGAGCTTGAGATTAGCAACCACAGTTGTAGGACAGATCTTCGAATCTTATAGCAAATGTGGATAGATACACTTCGATTAATGATGTTATAGATCTACTTATCATTGACACTCCTGCTATTGGTGCTCTTACTGCTAATCCTCTTATAAACAATCCTCTAACAACAAATCCACAAATTATTAAGGTTTTTGCTGTCGATTCTTCAACAGTTGATCCTCCAACAATGGATCCACTGACACGGGCTCCAATGAATCATATTGTAGACGGGGTACCATCATTTATATTACAGACACCAGATACGATATCATCATCATCAATTATCACCCAACCCACCCCCCGTTTCTTATTAAACTAACACATCCAACACCATCAAATATGGGAGAGGTAATCACATAGGTAATTATTAATTAATAAAATTTATACTTATAATAAAAAAATTCTAATATGTAAAATATTTTGATTGCTAATTCAATTTCTTTATATACTGTAGATTAAGCTCCAAGAAATTTCAAAGGATTTATAAGAATCAGCAAATACATCCCAAGCTAAAGGAAGTGAAGAGAGAGAGAGAGAGAGAGAAAGAGAGAGAGAACGTAAATAGATATAGGATAATTGGTTTTGTATATAATTAGACTAAAAAACAATTGTAATTTTTATTGATTACTACTAATAATATGTATATGTTTTTGCTTCATATCACATATAATATTTAATAAATAACAAGAATGATAAATACAGTAACAAGAGTAAAAAATATAAAGTTAAAAATGATATATTTATTATATGTATGAAAAATCTAATATAACAAATTTTAGTTATGAAATGAGTTTCAAACAAATTTTTTGATAAACGATTTATAAATAAAGTTAGAAAAAAATCCCCATAGGATATTATTATAAAAAAAAAAAGTACCATCTTTAAGATGTGATACAAGTCTCGCATCTGTCTATCTCACATTTTCAAGATACAACATAGGATTGGTAATTTGGTAATTATTTTTATACAATTTGTATTTTAGTAATTTTTTTAATTTTGGTTGTAAACAAGTAATTTTCTCTTAAAATGCCATTTCATTATTATTTTCCATTTTTTCTATTATCTATTACTATAAATAGGTCCACATTCTCTTCATTTCTTTTCATTCTCCTCTTCAACTTTCATAAGCAACCTACTTCATTATTTTTTAAGTTAGAGCATTACCCTCTTATTTGATTCAAGTTGTAAGTTTAAATTTTACATATTTCCATACACATTATGATTTGATTTTATTTTGACCTATCTTTCTTATGTAGCACACACATATATATTGGTTATATAGGTGAAGATGGAATAGGAATAGATTCAGATCGAGCTTTGGAAATCATAGAAGCAAAAAGACTGATAGTGGATTTTATAAAGGCAATTTAACTATTTAAGTTTCATAGGTAGATATTTAGAGTTATATATATTACATTGTAATACTAAAAAATTGATGTATTCTATCATTAAAGTTAGTAACATTGAATTCCCTCATAATTTTCAAGTTATATAAATTCAATTGTAACACTATATGATTCCATTGTAATTTTAACTACCTTTTTCCATTTTATGTTATTTGTTACTGTAGAGGGTTGAAAATTACTATATTGTTTATTTGAGCTTGACTCCTTAGGCTAGGTGACAGGGCCTAAGGAGTCTAATTCATAATTGGGATGATTTAGAGAGATTTGGCTTGATGGGCTCAAAATATAGATCGTTAGACCAGTCCATTCGCCTCCAACCTTTCTTAGGTAGGCTCTTGCACTTATAAGAAAGGCTATTAGCATTAGGCCCATTAATTAGCTCACTCTAGACAACCATGAATTAAGTAGGCTTTATCTCATCTATTGATCACCTAGATGATCAGACAGATACTATCTTGCCCGCGAGCCTATAAATACCCAACATTTCCTCCTCATTTGGGAATACTTGGAGAGAATGAACAAACAATAACGCTCTGCAAAATCTCTTCTCTTTAAGATCAAACAAACAATTCAAGCAAAGAATTGATCTCATTCATTCAAGCAATAAGATGAATACCTGAGGTCTCCCAAGGTTACCTTGTCTATCACTTGTGTATTTGATACACAAGATTGCCTATTCCTCCTCCCGGCCTTGTTCTCACCTAATCATCCCTTCAAGTGACAATCTCGCTTCATGTCTTTGAAATTACGTATAGCACGTTACTCATGCAGTACGCGCGTGATTACTCTAATCGAACCCTACATTTACATTTTAGCGACTTTACTGGGGAAAAGTGATCGTGGAAACATGGCACCTTCCAAGAAAAGAGCAACTAACACGTCTGATATCACATCCTAAGAGCTCAATACTAATGTAGAGCTTACTTATCAAAATTTACACCCACCACCTAAGAATACTAACCAGGACCATCCAATGCCTGAGGCTCCTCTAGATTCCATACAGACAATGCGAACAATACAGGAAGCCACAAGGGCTTTAAACTAGTTTATGGCTATATTCCAACCTATCCTCACCAGAATGGTAACCACTATTGCTATGCAACAAGGTATGAGTTTGCCAAATCCTATGATTGCTACATAACCAGGCACTACTACCTCAGCTCAACTAATTAATCCTCTAACTATTGAGGAAGATCTTCAATCGGTTCTTTCTTAGCATTTTCTTTCTCGATAGAAACCTCCTCCTCCTTAGGTTCCTCGTCCGTACTCTCTATGTCTAACTTCGGGGTATCTCCCTTAATGACCATCATCCTTCGGTTCGAGCACTAAGCAACCATATGTCTGAACCATTGACACTTGAAGCACTTGCTTTAGCTGGTCTTCCTACCAAGCCCATGCCCCTTCTCATACGTTCAGGTCGGCACTACATCTTAAGGGCGGCCTTTCTGCTCGGTTCTAACATCAACTCTTCTGGTCGGCTCAATACTAAACAAAGCTTAGTGATCGGCCTGTCCTGGTTGGTTGGTTAGTCGGCACTCTAGTCGTTACACGACTCCTTCATTGCCTTTCTACTCACTGGCCAATCTTAACAACTTCATCCATTGTGTGAAATCGTTAGAGCTCCACAATATCTCAAATGTCTCCTCTAAATCTTGTAATAAACCTTAAGACTGTTCGGGCTAATGGTTCCTCCACTTCGCATCTTATCATAAGCATTTGGAATTCTTAAACATACTCATCAACAATTCAACCTCCTTGTATTGGCTCTTGAAGCCAAGTGAAAGTATCTTGGAGATACGTTTCCAGTATGAATCTGTTTCTAAGCACTATCTTCATCTCGAGCCAGGTGTTAATCTCGAGCCAGGTGTTAATCTCTCGATACCCCTTTCTTCTTCTCATGGCCTGAAAATTCTTCCACCACATGGCAGCATATCCAGAGAATTCAACGGCAACATATCTGGAGAATTCAACAGCAATCCTCACTTTCTCATAATCCTCATATTGATAGTAATCAAATACATGCTCAACATTCTCTTTCCATTCCAGATACTCGTCGACATTTCTTGATCTATTGAAACTCGAAATCCAAAGCTTTACATGGTCAGATGCTCTGGGGACTCATACACACCCCTCTTTAAAATACTCTTCTTCCTTCTCATCAAGCGTTCTTAGGTCTATTATTCGCCTTACTCATCCGCCAACTTCTCCACCCCGAACTAGTTAAATTGGGTTCTGACCTCTAATAGGTTGAGCAGCTTGTAGAGTGTTTTACGTGACCTTAGTGAGTCGACAAGACAAGGCATGAATAGCTTGGGTTAGGTTTACCAAGAGGTTAGCTACCTCATTAGGTCTCTCATCAGTGCTTCTAAGAGTTCCCTAAGATTGTTGTCCATGGTGAACAACTCCACTGTCATCACCAGCACTAACATTCATACTTGGGTCTGTCATTTTTTTCCTCACAGATTCAAAATTCAAACAAACACTTCAGAAAGTGAACAACTAATAACATAGCAATCAAATCAACGCAATAACTAACTCTGTTTCACACGTGCAAAACAGAGCACAATGGAAATTCAACAAGAACTAACTATAGTATACACAAAACCTCAGCTCTAATACTAAAATGGTGTACAGCGTGACTAAGAACAGATAAGGCCGGTCACTAGATAGGTCCAAGCTTACAGAAAGCTCAAAAAAGGGTTAATGGGGAAAGGTACAAAAAGAGTGACAAAGACAAATGAAATATTAAGCAAAAACACACAAACAGCTCCAAAGAATATGATGCACCAATTGAACTTCCGAGGATTCACGGCATAATTTAATATGATGCACAAATTGGTCCAATGAGGTTACTCACCACCTAACCTTGCTTAAGGAAAAGGATAAGAGTGATGCCGAGAGTAAACAAGCAGTGTTTACGTAAGGAAGAAAGTACTCAAGTGTATTGAAGGTAATCTGATAAGTTATAACTACAAGTATAAAGGTATTTATACCTGTAAGTTAAGGCAACTTACCTGAAGGGAAAAGACAATAAAGACATTTCCTAAAGAAGCAATGTATATGATACAAAAGGGTAAAAATAAATATATAAGGAAAACAATCATTGATGTTACAGATTCTCCATACGATAATATACACATGGCAGTGCTGCATTGGCAAGGTTGTTAGGGGATGTGGATAAAAAGTACGAATAGGTGGGCTTGTCCTAGTAGGGATGGCCTAATTAGTCTGGATCCTTTGTCTCTCGGCTTCTCGACTTCTCGACAAGGATGATGCCGAGTGATTGGTCGGCTTAGCATTAGAGTAATCATCAACTCAGCATTACACAGAATAATAGGCGATCATATGGCACGGCATTAAAGGTGACTCGATAAGGAAGTACTTGGCCTCAACAAGGGTAGGTTGGATCATAAGGATTCATCGTGCCAGCCCTTCTAGTCCTCAAGCTCAGCTACGAGTCAGAGGTCCCATAGCTTGATTCTCATCATGGGGATCCACAAGATTCTACGTAATTGACGTGTCTGTATCCTAACATCTTTTGGTTGGGAGGAAGTGACTATACGATCATAACCTCTTACCCTCAACATGGTACTAGTTCATTAAGGGCCATTGGAAGGGTAAAGATGTCTTCATTCTAGCTATAAAGAACCCGTTTGAACATAACAAGTCTTATCTAGCTGACATTAGGTTCTTTGATGAGTATGTTGAAGATGAAGAGATTGCCATTACTAAACCCTTGGCACACCACTGCCTACTTGGGAGTAGACCTAGGATAAACAAAAGAAGAAGAGGAGAATGCGAAGCTCCTATAAGGGTATGAAAAAGCAAAGAAAGGCTAAAGAGATAGAAAGTTTTGTTAGGGATGATGGGTAAAGGGTATAATACTTATGACGGTCTTCGAGATCTAAGGAAGCTTTTTTATCTTACTTAGATCCCATACCAATGCAAGAAACCCAACCTGCCCCTCCTTAAATGCAAGACTAAATGAAACCTAAGCCAAAGAGATTGAGGAGTTAGACCTGGTAGGACTAGAGGAGTCTTCACGACCTATTTTCATTAGCAAGAATTTGTTGCAAGAAATTAAGGTCCACTTAGTAGAGTTGTTAAAGGAATATTAGGACGCATTAACTTAGACATATGATGAAATGTTAGGATTAGACCCCAGTTTAGTAGTGCATAGATTGAACATTATACCTAGGATTAAGCCAATAAAGCCAGGATAACAAATCTTTCGCCCTAAAATTGAAGTGCAAATAAAAAGAGAGATTGAAAAGTTACTCTAAGGTGACTTCATTAAGCCAATTAAACATCCTCCCTAGCTAGCTAATATTGTGTCGGTGAAAAAGAAGAATGGATAGATATGCGTTTGCATGGACTTTCGCGATCTTAATAAGGCTTCCCTAAAAGATGATTTCCCATTGCCAAATATTGGCACATTAGTAGAAGCTACAGCTGGACATGAATCATTATCATTTATGGATAGCTTTAATGGTTATAACCAAATAAAGATGGTTGCTAAAGACATTGAATGTACTGCTTTTAGAACACATGTAAGAAACTTCCGCACACAGTCATACCATTTGGACTCAAGAATACAGGAGCTACCTACCAAAGAGCAATGATATTTCATGACATGATGCGTGACTTCATGAAATATTATGTTGATAACATAGTTGTTAAGTCAAGACAAACGCCTGATCACTTGACTCATCTACAGAAGGTCTTTAAACGATGTCATCTACATAAATTGCATATGAATCCCTTAAAGTGTATCTTTGGGGTAGCTTTCGATAAATTCCTTAGATTCGTTGTTCATAGAAAAGGAATTAATGTAGATCTAGTAAAGGTACAGGAAATGTGTTCTATGCCCTTACCTACTACTCCAAAGGAATTAAAGACCTTCATAAGGAAAGTCTCTTATATTAGACAATTCATCCCTGCACTAGTAGAAATTTCTTATCAATTACAATAGCTCATGAAAAAGGAAACCCCATTTGATTAGGGGCAACCTTACGAGGAAGCCATGCAGAAGATCAATGAGATACTTACCTCTCCAGCAATAATGACAATGCTAGTTAAAGGATTGCCAATGATGCTTTTCTTGATAGCCATTAATAAGTCTGTTGGGACTTTGATAGCTCAAGAATTAGATGGCGGTGAACGACCAATCTACTATTCGATCCAGTTACTCCAAGGAAGCGAAGTGAAATACTTAGCTTGCGAGAAGTAGTGCCTCACGTGAGTATTTGCCACACAAAAGTTATGCCATTATTTTCTAGCTCATAAGGTTATTTGTGTCATCCATTTAGATCCCTTAAAGTACTTGCTGTTATGTCCAACTCTTTTAAAAAGGACTACAAAATGGTTGCTCCTCCTATTAGAATTTAGCATTACAATCATGCCACCTAAGGCAATTAAGTCTTAGGCTCTAGCAGACTTTTTGGCTCAGTTTCTTGTAACACATGGGACTTCTGTCATAGATACAATCCTTACAGAGTTCCATGAAGACTCTATGAGAGCAAAGCTAGATAAAGAGTGGTAAGTGCAATTCGATGGCTCCTCTAGTAACACTGGACAAGAAGCTGGGGTGATCTTAACATCTTTAAAAGGCTAAGAGATACCTTTGGCCTTCAAGTTAAACTTCCCATGTACTAATAATGAATTCGAGTATGAAGCGCTCCTGCTTGGTCTCATTTCTGCTCAAAATGCTAGAGCATCTAACCTACGCATGATAGGAATCAACCCTTCAGACCAATCACATGCAGCTAAGTTAGAGGACTCCAAGGACTCACTTGGAGGATTCTAGCTCTAGACCATAGCTGAGATGGGGATTCCTACCCTGAGTTAATCTCTAACCAACCTAACTATCAAATCCTCACATGCACTAGATCCACCCCTATTTAGCAGCAACATTTTACTTTAAGAGACAGCCTAAGAATAGCCAAAGCGAGCTCTTGATCCGACTACAGGCATCTGACCTCGAAGTAAGCTAACTCCTTTTTAGAATTAATTGGTCCCCATCCTGAACTAAATCAAGTCAGCCTCTGACTGCAATGCCCTCCTATTTCCACCCACTTTGTAACATATTCCTAACGACTAGCTACTAAGCAATAAGTGTCTTCTGACACAATATTCTAGAATAATTCTTCTTTCCGTACTGAATACTCTTTCTCTTTTACCCTTTTTTGATAAGGAATCAAATCTCTAATACCAAGATGATAAGAAATCAAAGGATCGATCTAGAAAGAAACAGCAGTAGATCTCGAATGAACAGGAATGGGTATTCAAAAGAAAATAGGTACGAAGAACAAGAAGGTTTTTGATGATGAATGTGAATGGACATAACCCACCAAGATACAAACACAATCAGGGGTTTGAGCTTGAAATAGAGTTCGATATAACTCACGAACACTAAATGTTGCTCAGGGTTTCAAATAAAGGTTAGATACAACTCACTAACCGGTTTAAATGAAGGGGTTCACCACAATTTGAGAACAAGATTGATAAAAACACGGGGACGATTAAAGAGTCTAATCAACACTCGATAATCTAACAAATGCTAACTCAAGTATATCCTTACTCAAAAGAGGAAATTTTCACTCTCTATATATGTCTCCGTATATCTATCTATCTATCTCTCCCATATATCTGTACAAATGTTGCTATTTATAGTAAGTCCTAAACCCTAGTGGCAAAATTGTAAATAATGTATAAGGCCTTAAACCCTAAAGAATAGGGCCCACAAATAAAATAAGGGAAAACATATACAAGAATACAAAACTATGCATTTTACAAAAGTCAACATGCAGTCACTCGGCATGTCCTAGGAGTAAAAATATCCAAACCAGATAGGTTCAATAATTTGATGTACAGGTTTGGGAAAGAGTCCTTGAACTCTCGCGTGGCTTAGCTGAGACACTAGAGAAGTCGACCCACAATTGTCGAGTTCTAAATTCAGTTGGTACAAGTCTCTTAGTGCTATGCCAAATGGTTCTTCGCTCTCGCGTCTTCAGTCTTGCAGTATCTCATCACCTTAAATGATGACAGAGTTGATGCCAAGTGTTTATTTTCCTTCTCTTTGTCCTTTTGGTTACAGCTTACCCTTGGCAACAATTGAAAGGCCTCGGCTTAGATATGGTCAAAGGATGATTCCCATCATTACCACGGATTTGAAAGGAATTATCTTCAATGTTAAGTGTTAAGCACGTGCGGAAATGCCGAATAAGCTTCTCTTCCCTTTTCTCTTCACTATGGGTGCCAAGTGTCTTTAGATTTCCTTAGCGCTCATAGAGGTTAAGCAATAGCTCTTACCATCCTTCCGAATAGTGTAAGTGTTGAGGAAGCCGTCATGGATCACTTTCCGATCATACTCTCAAGGTCAGCCAAGAAGTAGATTCATGGCATTCATAGGGACCACATTAAATTCAACCTCATCCTAATACTGTCTTACCGTAAACGTTATTCGAGCTCTTTTATGTACGTGAGTCATACCCTTGTCATTAAACCACTTCAATCTATAAGGTCGAGGGTGCGAGTAGGTTGGCAATTTCATCTTTTCTACCAACTTGGCAAAGACGATGTTGGTGTAGCTTTCTCTATCTACTACTAAGGAACAGGTCTTCCCACTTACTAGGCACTGCATATGAAACAAATTTTCCCTTTATCTGGGATCTACCCTTAGGTCATCTCGTATAGCCATAGCTAAGAGTTTATCTAGGTCCTCAAGGTAGATATCTTCTTCTATCAACTGGTTGTCCAAGCTCTTGTCACTCTAACTCTCGATTTAAGCCTTAAGCCCTTCACCCTTCAAGACCATGACCCTTTTATTCGGGCAATTGGACGCAATATGTCCGTAGCCTAAACACTTGAAGCACTTCACTTCTCGGGCCTTGTTACCAAGTGCCTTCTCTTTCTCAGAAATCTTTTCTTGGCATGGGTTAGTCGACTAGGCTCTTCTTTCTCCATCTTCTTTTCCTGCCTTCTCTCGACATACCTCTCAGGCTTAGGGCTGCCTTATTAAGGTCAGCTACTCGGCCTCTGATGCCTTCTTCTCCTCTGCCTCTCTACTCTTAATGCCAAATTAATTAACTCATCCAGAGAGTTGAATGGCTACAATTCAACTAATTCAACTATGTCGGCAATGTTGTCTCAGAGTTTACTCAAGAATCTAGCAATGGGGCATCCTATGGCTCAGCAATTTCACATCTCATCATCAAGGTCTCAAACTCCTGCAAGTACTCTTCAATATTGTTTCGGCCTTATCTCAGATGCTAGAAAGCATGGAGCATCTCCTGCTTGAAATAAGTTGGCACAAAGTGTTAGTTCATCAATATTTTCATGAGCCTCCAAGTTCTGATCGGCTCTTCTCCTTCATCATCTCACTTGGCAACCAGCTTATCTCACTAAAGACTCACGTATTCAATAAGGGATCATAAAGCCAGCTTCACCTTTATTCAATCATCACACTCATAGCACTCGAACAATTTCTCGACTCGGGGAACCTAGTCAAGGAACCCTTCAGGTCGGCTACTTCTATAGAAGGTCAGCAACTTAAGCTTTATATTGTTAAGTCCTCAGCTAAGTGCTTGGGGTTCATCCCTTGCATTCTGAGCTAGTTGATCATCCTTGGTTCGGCTACTTCTATTAGAGCTCTGCTCGATTATGTTCCTTCTCAACTTCGGCTCTCTTCTCCAAGCTTCTTGATTTGTTTTAGAGTCAACACTCCTATCATTTCTTTCTCTCGGCACTGGATGGTTTTCTCTTCTTTTAGGCTCAACAGCTCTTCTCCATTGTCAGTCATCATTGTCAAGTTCATTAGAACCACTTCCACTTATGGGTATTCTCTCCCTTCTTTCCTCTCAACCATCCCATCTACAGCCCCTGACTAATCTAGTGAGTTCTTGGATAGAGTCAATGAGATTCTAAATTTGATATTCTAAGTTGTCAATACGTCGCCCCAAGCTTCCACAAGGACTGTCTCCGGTGTTGTTGACACTATTCTCCGACATTCTTGTTCGTATAGTAATTTACCAGAAAATTGAAGAAACAACAAAAGAGAATTACAATAACTCAGAAACAACCACTACTCAGCTTCTATAACTACTTACTGCTATGAACAGCACACTACACTACAAAACAATGATTAATAGAAATGTTAGAACCACAAATCTACTTCGAAGAGCACTAATACGCGTGTCTCCCCAAAACTCTCATGGCAATATGATAAGGGCTAAAGCTCTAATACAAATATGATAAGGAATCAAAGGATCGATCTAGAAAGAAATGGTAGCGGATCTCAAATGAACAGGAATGGATATTCAAAAGAAAATGGGTACGAGGAACAGGAAGGTTTTTTATGGTGAATGTGAATGGATATAACTCACTAAGATACAAACACAATTAGGGGTTTGAGCTTGAAATAGAGTTCAATACGACTCACGAACACTAAATGTTGCTCAAGGTTTCAAATGAAGGTTAGATGCAACTCACTAACCGGTTCTAATAAAGGGGTTCACTACAATCTGAGAACAAGATTGATAAGAACACAGGGACGATTAAAGAGTCTAATCAACACTTGATAATCCAACAAATGCTAACTCAAGTATATCTTTGCTCAAAAGAGGAAAGTTTCACTCTCTGTATATGTCTCTATATATCTATCTGTCTATCTCTCCTATGTATCTGTACAAATGTTGCTATTTATAGTAAGTCCTAAACCCTAGTGGCAAAACCGTAAATAATGTACAAGGCCTTAAACCCTAAAGAATAGGGCCCATAAATAAAATAAGGGAAAACATATACAAGAATACAAAACTGTACGTTTTACAAAAGTTGGCAGGCAGTCACTCGGCATGTATTGGGAGTAGTAATATTCGAATCGGATAGGGTCAGCAATTTGATGTACGGGGTTCGAGAAAGAGTCCCTGAACTCTCGCATGGCTTGGCCAAGACACTAAAGAGATCGACCTAAAATTGCTAAGTTCTAGATTCAGTTGGCACGAGTCTCTTGGTGCCATGCCGAGTGGTTCTTCGCTCTCGCATCCTCAGTCTTGCAATTTCTCATCACCTTGACTGTCGACAAAGTTGATGCCAAGTGTTTATTTTCCTTCCCTTCGTCCTTCTAGTTGTAGCTCGCCCTCATCAAGCATTAAAAGGCCTTGGCTTAGATATGGTCAAAGGCTAATTCCCATCACCTTTTAGTATGATTCATGTAATCTAAGTATAAAATACCTTTTTTATCTTTTCATACTTGTAAAGTAACCTTAATGAACAGGTATATAAGCCCCCACTTCCTTGTACGCAGGTGTAGACACTCGATTTTTGCCCATAGTAGTTATAATTTTTGTTTTTAGAGTCGTAATTTAGAAAATAATTAAAAAATTGAAAAATGATAAAAAAAGAAAAAAAATTGAAAATTATTAGAAAAAAAGATAAAAAAAGAAAAAATTCAAAAAAATTAATTTGATGGAATCTTAACTAAATAGTTGTCAAAAAAAAAATTTTGATATAATGACGTTAAATCTAATAAAATCAAGATTCGTAAGATTTAAATCTATTTTAGATCTTTATTTGATTCAATTCAAAAAATTTGTTTTTGAGTTTTATAAACAGGGGTTGCATGGTGCGAGCCAAAAAAGAACAATTACACATTTGTTGAAAAACACGCTCGAACCCATTCCTTTGACCAATTCTATAGTTGTGCCCGCGATAGAACTAAGGATCCAATCCGCTTCCTTTCATCAACTTTACATGATTTGCCTTGCAAGTACATAATAGTGGTTTTTAATTATTATCTACAGCTTATCTTATTTATTTATTTTTATCTCACTTATTATATGCATAGTTATTTTTAAGACTTATACTAATTTTTTTTATTTTTATCATGTCTTTAATTGCTAATAATTAGTTATAGCATTAGTGTCTAGTGAACATGTGTTAAGTTAAATTTTAGTTTTTTTTTTTTTTTTAGATTTCATACTTTCAAAATGACATTTTTATAAAATCTCATATTTTACAAAATCTCGTTCTTTGCATATTGTATTAATTTAGAAAAATTGCATTAGGCATGTTAGGGTTTTCTAAAAAAAAAAATCATTTTGATGTTTATAAAACAAAAAAAAAAATCTTTAATTGACTTCTTTTTTACTACAAGACATCTTTTCTATAGTTTAAGTTTGTTTTCCATAGTTTTGATGTCTTTTCCATAGTTTAGGTATCTTTTCTATGGTTTAGACATCTTTTCTATGGTTTAGACATCTTTTCTATGATTAGACATCTTCTCTATGGTTTATATATCTTCTCTATAGTTTAGGCATCTTTTTTATGGTTAGGTATCTTTTCTATTATTAGGAATTTTTCTTTTCTTTTTTATGTTTTAAGCATCTTTTCTATATAAAAGATTCATCATATAAAGCATTGCATATTTCATACAAATTGCATTTTTAATGTTTTTCTTGAAAATAAAAAAAATTATCACTTAGTTGTTTTTAAATAAAAATCTTAATTTGGGACTTCTCAAAAATTAAGTTTTTAGGTTTTTTTTTTATAATTAGGAATAAAAATTAGGCTTCTAAGGATTTTTCTTAATAAAAATAAAATGGTTAATAAAAACGCAAATTCAACCAATTATTTTTTTTTTTTATAAAAAGAACTAAAACATTAAAGTTTTCGAAAAGAACTATGATTGTCTGATCTCGGCTAATGGGTACATAAGCATCCTCGGGGCGACAATAAAATCTATATAAACCTAGGTTTTTTTTTTTGTTTTAGTTTTTGTTTCCTTTTCTTAAAGATATTAAAAAAGATAATTTAGAAGAACAATCCTAATTTCGGTAAATAGATAGTGGTACCCGTTAAGGTTTAATATGTTAGCTCCCAGATTTAGATTCCTCTGGTTTGTATTAAATTGAAATCAAAGACCAGTAGCTAGATCGTAATCAATCCACCCAATTAATTATAGTTTTCTTTTCTTTTTCCCGTATTCGGTTGAGTGGCGACTCTAAAAATTTTTCTAAATAAAAAACCAGAATTTTTCAATTTTTTTAGTCGAGGATTAATATTAAATGGGTTAGGGTTTAGTATTAATCGGAAATAAAGAATTCAATTTTAAATAGAAAACTGAAAAAACAAGCTCTACAGCAGGCATCTAACTTTTAAGACAAATTTATTTAATTGAGCAACCCTAGTGTTATCGTTATCTCTTAACTCTTATCTATTCCCTTTAGTAAGGAGTAGTGGCTAATGACCCTTCAGTTCGAACCAGTATATCATATCCGATGGATTGTAGGCCAAACAGGATCAAGTGGTAGGTCATATCTATTTGGTAGTTGCTTAGACTTTGCTAACCCTTTTCTCTATTTGCTTTGGTTTGTTTCATTGTGGTATCTCTCCGTCTGTTTGACCCCAGAGACACATCAGCTTCGCTAGTATCAAAGCATGATTCTACGAGAGAGTATATGAAGTGACAATGAAGTTTTGGTTCGTTTTACTGTTAATGGCTGCTTTTGTTCCTCCTGTAGCTACTATAGTGTGTTTGTGTGACAGCAAGTGTGGTTTCATTGTTACTCGGTTTCTACTCTATTTCCCATTGCAAAAATAAAGCAAGTTTGTTTCTATTCTATTTGAGTAGCCATCAGGTATTATAGTTGTTGGCAAGTTGTTGATTCATTTGAGAAGTACTGTACCATGTTCGATTCAAGTGTTCAGGGAGTTATTGGTGATCAAGGCAGTTGTGTTCAACCTAGTCGTGGTCATAATGGTAGTAACACCCCAGTATCAATTGACAATAAACTTGATAGACTCACAAACCTTGTTAAAAGTCTAGTCACCGCAATGTAAGTTAATAGACAACAACCCTAAGGTGTACAACAACAAAACCCACAAGAAGATGTCCCTGAGAGACACTATGGCTAAGGCAATCAAACCAATCGCCCAATTCGACCGCTATGAGGTAGAGGAGTAGTAGGCCGAGCTGCTAAATGAAGACTGGAGTTAAGGGAGATTAGGGAAGATGATGAGGAGCTAGATGTTAAAGAGTTTGGTGAAGAAGAGGTAGATTATTACCAGGTGTAGGGACGAGGACGTCAGGTTCCTCAAGGGCTAAACAGTGTTAAGGTGCAAATCCTGCCCATCAATAGAAGTAAAGACGTAAATGAATACTTAGAGTAGGAAGAGAAGTTTGAGAAATTATTTGAATGTTATAAGTATGAGGATGTAATCAAGGTCTAACTTACTGCATTGGAGTTTATTGGGTATGCCACTATGTGGTAGAAGAATTTGAATGTAGCCAGAGTAAGAAATGGAAGATGAGATGCTAGAACTTGGGATGAGATGAAAAGATTATTAAGAGGCAAATTTGTGCCCGAGACTTACCTACAAGATACTTTTGGAAAATTACAGGAGCTTTGCCAAGGAAGCCGATCTATTGATGACTCTGTCAGGGAGTTCTAGATGCTAATGATCTAAGCCGACGTGAAAGAACCAGAAGCTCGTATAGTATCAAGGTTTGTTTCTGGGCTCAAGTATGAGATCCGCAATATTGTAGAAATATAAAGGTTTTATAGTGTGGAAGAGGCCATCAAGATAGTATAAAGGGTCGAAAGGCAGAAGAGAAGTGTTCTAAGTCGACCTAAGCCGACATTATCATGGGTACTGCGACGATCTATTCAAGCTAAGTTGAAGAGGTCATATAAGACCGAAGATAGGAATGACCGACTTGAAGACAACTGAGGAAACCAGCATGGCTAAGCCGAACAGCATAGCTGAGTCGAGAGTAGGCCGACCTCGAAGACATATGAGAAAGCGTAAGCTTTCGGACAAAAGACAAGTGAAGTAAAGTGCTTTAAATGCTTGGGCTTCGGACATATGGCCGTTAAGTGTCCGAACCGACGCATCATGGTGCTTCAAGGAGATGTAATGGATAACACCGATAAGAGCGAGCTCGAGAAGGAAGAAGCTATTAAAAAACCCAAAGGTGAAGAGGAAGAGGAGACCTGTGTCTATGCCAACCAGGGAGAAGTAATGACCCTAGTCTTGAGATGAGTCCTGAGTTCCTTACCAAACTCTACGAAGGACCAAAGAAAGAATTTGTTCCATACCAAGTGTACCATCGAAGGCCAATTATACGCAATCATATTGGATGGAGGAAGTTATACAAATGTGGTTATGCAATCCTTTGTGGAAAGATTAGGTTTGTCGACCTCAAAGCATCCCTGACCTTACAAGTTGCATTAGCTTCATGACAAGGGTGCTTTGTATATGATTGAACAAGTGACCATATCATTTAGTGTTAGAAATGTAGACAGGGACAAAGTAGTGTGTGATGTCATCCCCATGGAAATTTTACATTTACTGCTTAGACGGACTTGGTTGTTCGATCGACGTATTAAGCACAACAGGTATAAGAACACTTATGCCTTTATTAAGGATGGAAAGAAGATTGTGTTGCAACCTCCGACTCTATCTTAAGTAAATGAAACCCAAAAGCAGCTCACCTGAGCTAGTAAGAAGAAAGCCCTAGTTGATGGGAATCAAGCTATGAGACCTCTAACCCACAGCCGAGCCCGAGCACTAGAGAGACCGGCACGACGAATCCTTATGTTCTAACCCACCCCTGCCGAGCTTAAGTACTTCCTTGCAGAGTCACCTTTAATGACATACCATATGACTGCCTATTATTCTATGTTATGCCGAGTTGATAATTACTCTAATGCCGAGCCGAACAATCACTCAATATCATCCTTATCGAGAAGCCAAGAGATAGAGAATCCAGACTAACTAAGCCATCCCTGCTCGAGCAAGCCCACCTCTCTATACTTTTTGTCTGCATCCCCTAACAACCTTACCAATGCAGTATCACCACATGTAGAGTATCATATAGAGAATCTGTAGCACCAATGATTATTTTCCTTGTACATTCATTTTTACCCTTTTGTATCGTATACATCGCTTCTTTAGGAAACATCCTTATTGTCTTTTCGCTTTTGGGCAAGTTGCCTTAACTTACGGTTATAAATACCCTTATACTTATAGTTGTAACTTATCAGATTACCTCAAGTTGTCCTAACTTACGGGTATAAATACCTTTGTACTTATAACTGTAACTTATCAAATTACCTTCAATACTTCTTCCTTACGTAAACACTACTTGTTTACTCCCAGCATCACTCTTATCCTTTCCCTTAAGTAAGGTTAGGTAGCGAGTAACCTCACTAGACTAATTCGTACATCATATCAAATTATACCATGAGTCCTCAGAAGTTCCATTGGAGCGCCATATCCTCTGGAGCTGTTCGTAGGTTTTTGCTTACTGTTTCATTCGTCTTTGTTACTCTTTTCATACCTTTCCCCATTAACCCTTTTTCAAGCTTTCTGCAAGCTTAAACCCATCTAGCGACCGGCCTTATCTATTCTTAGTCACGGTTCGTACCATCTTGGTATCAAAGCGGAGGTTTTATGTGAACTATAGTTAGTTTTTCTTGAAGTTCTGTTGTACTTTGTTTTGTGTGTATGAAATAGAGTCAGTTACTATGTTCATTTGACTGCTATGTTATTAGCTGTTCACTTTCTAAAGTGTTTGTTTGAATTTTGAATCTGTGAGGAAAAAAATGACAGACCCAAGTATGAATATTAGTACAAGTGATGACAGTAGAGTTATCCACTATAGACGACAATCTCAAGGAACTCCCAGAATCACTGACAAGAGACTTAATGCGATAGCTAACCTCTTGGTAGACCTAACCCGTGCTGTTCATGCCCTGTCTTGCCGACCCACTGAGGCTGTGTTATGCCCCAAAATCGCAGAGTCGTAACAGTCCCACCGTGTAAACCATTCTATGATAGTTACTGGCCTCACAGTACCTACCATAGACATGATCTACACAAGGCATCAATGACTCCTCGCTTCAAAGTAAATAGTCCAATTAAATGTTTAACTATGGTAAATATCACAAATTTTTAATAAACATATATAATTACATGTAAAGTCCACAGAACTTCCTAAGAAATTCTACATAAACATAACAGTTTACTAATTTACATAACAACTATCAATCTTTCATCCTCAATTACAAAGGACACTCTGGCTACACATCACTACTAAATAAATTGATCCTTATAACCCTAGCTTCAAAAGAACTAACCTTTAGATAATTGTAAGGCGGCATAATACTTGAAGTATTCAGAAATCAAGACCTGCAAAAGGATCTATAAGAGTATGAGCAACTACAGCTCAATAAGTTGAAATGGAAACTCATGAATGTATACAAACACAAACAAGATTATCAAACAATTATTTTCATGCAATGCAACAATCAAGTGTCATTGCACAACGTAGTCCGGTCCGTTGTGAAATTAAAGAAATTTCACCCACTCTAATCCAGGTTGAGGAGTTTCCATGTTATGCAGCAGCTCACAACCAAACCCAAGCTTGTGCAATGGAGACATCGCTCCTCCCGCGACTACCTTCGAACCATTGACTTCACCCTTGTCGCGACCTCTTCTCCTGTCACTTAGTTCAACTAAGGATGAAGAAGGGACCATTATGTAATCCTGTGCTATCCCTTTCGAAGGGGTCGGTATTTGGTTGGAGAATCTTAATGATCCCCTAACGAGTTGCAATGCATGACATTTGAGGTCATTAGATTGAATAAGATTAAATTTCATTTAGGATTTTCAAACAATTTCACACCAATTCAATCATAACATAAAATCAATCATACTACAAATTTCAGTACGAATTCAGATCATCAAACACATGTGTAAACTACTTACAATCACAACCATATACAACCCTAAGTCTTCGAGTACCATAAAAATAGTACTCTAATACAGTAAGTAATAACCCAACTTACTTGGAATTTCTCAATCACCCAATCACTTAATTGTAAGCTGATTTGTCTCTAGGTATCCTATAATTCAAATAAGTCTTTTAATACTTATACTTTAAGGATTCATATTCTAAGTTATAATTTAACTCATTTTTTCCATGTATACCTATTATGTACTAATGATTCTTTCTACCCTATTTCGAGGTTTAGATTCTAAATTAGATTCTAATTTTGATTCTGAAGTCTTAAATATGCTCGAATCTTAATGTAAAATTAATCACATTAAGCTCGAGTATTCTAATATCCTATTGAGTCTTAATTTAGTATTCTAAATTATTCGGTATACACTAATCCTAATTGGGGTATCGAATTTATTCCCGACGTGAGAAAATCTTACATTTTTTTATACAATTACCTAAAATTAAATTTTGTTTCAGATTTAGTATATTCTGATTTTTATTATAATATTATCTAGATAACCCTAATTTTTCATATTTATTAAATTTTCAATTCCACATATTCCTAATTTCCTACAATTACTACATAATTCCTAAATTAATTACACTTAATACTCCAAAGGCTAGGATTAGGTTTCCTTAACAGAGATTAACATCCCTAAACATCTAATTATTATCTAAATCAGTAATTAGTGTCTTAATCATCTAATTAACCTCAAAATTACCCGATTTTTCCATCATTTTAGGGCTAAAAATTAACTTAAAAATTTCAAAATTTAATTTTTAAAAAATGGCTTCATAGCACTGTTATATATCACTTAAGCATTTTATAGAAAAAATTTAAGCTCCAAACTACACACCTAAGCTTATTTATTGCTAGTTCTAATCATGCTCGATTTTGCTTAATTTATTAAAAACCTTATATTTTCAGACGTAATTAAACTTAATCACTATTTTTCCCTAAATCTACATACAATAAAATCTCAGAATAACAATTTTCATAATTTTTTAGGCAAAATAACTAATTTTAAGAAATTATACAAAATCGAGGTAGATAAGGGACTCACCCTATTTGATGCATTTTGGCCGTCCAACTCCGGTCCAAGTGTGTCGGCCAACCTAGACAGTGGGTCTAGAGTGGGGTGGTGGTGGTGGCTCGGTTCTAGGTGGTGGTGGTGGTGTGTGCGTTTGGCTCACTAGTCCTAACTGCACAATTTCCCTTTCTTTCTTTTTTTTCTAGTTTTTCTCTTGAATTTCAAAGCTTTCTATTTTTCTCTGATTCCTAACTGTCTAAAAGAGCTCTGTAAATTTTTTCCTTATTTATAGAGCTTAGTGGTAATTAATGTGCATTAAATTAGATAAGACATGGTCTAAATCCCTTAGTTTTTGGTTTTTGTATTACTTGATTCTAATTAGCTAATTTTTCTTCTTCAACTCCTAACTTGCCACGACCAGATATCCATCATTCCCTATCCCTCTGATTTTTCCTCAATTAATTAATAATTTTCTTTAATTATTTAACAAGTTTTTGGCCAATTTAAGTAATTTCGCGTATGTTTATCTATACGTAAATACATGTGAGGTGCATGTGAACATTCTTAATTATTATTTGAGTCATTCTATAATTTTTAGTATACATATAATCTATCTCTAGTGATTTATTAGTTATTAGATTACACTTTTCTCCTTTTCGATAATTAACAATTATTATACTTAAAATTTGAAAATTTTATAGTCTCCTATTTTATTACTGATTTTCTTAATTTCAAGTTTACGGGGTTGTTTTTACTAATTTTTCTATCAATAGTTTATAATTTGGGTTTGATTGGATCCTTTAACCAATTATCCTAAATCTTGTGTTCTAAGTTCAATCCTACATTCACTTAACTTAACTTTAGGACTTACAGGCCGTACAAAACACTCCATAATCTACTTAACCTATTAAAAGTCAAAACGCAGCTCGACCAGTTCAAGGTGGAGGAGTTGGTAGACGAGTAAGGCGAAGGATAGACTTAAGAGAGCTTGATAAGGAGGAAGAAGAGTATTTTGAAGAAGAGCGTGTACGAATCCCTAAAGCATCCAAGCATGTGAAGCTTCGGATTCCAAGTTTCAATGAATCTAAGAATGCTGACGAGTGTTTAGATTGGGAAGAAAAGGTAGAGCATATATTTGATTACTATCAATATGAGGATTATGAGAAAATGAGGACTGCTACTATTGAATTCTCCGGATATGCTACCATGTGGTGAAAGAATTTTTAGGCCATGAGAAGAAGAAAGGGGTACCAAGAGATTAATACCTAGCCCAAGATGAAGAGAGTGCTCAGAAACAGATTCGTACCAATAACTTATCTCCAAGATACTTTCACTCAGCTTTAGGAGTTGAGACAAGGAGGCCGAACTGTTAATGAATATGTTCAAGAATTCCAAATGCTTATGATAAGATTCAAAGTGGAGGAACCACCAGCCCGAACAATCTCAAGGTTTATTACTAGATTGAGAGGAGACATCTGAGACATTGTGGAGCTCCAACAATTTGACACAATGGATGAAGCTGTTAGGATTGCACAGTAAGTAAAAAGGTAAAGAAGGAGCCGAGCAATGACCAGAATTCCAACTAATCGACCAAGATAAGCGAATCACCAAGCTTAGTCTAGTATTGAGCGGAGCAGAAGAGTTGATGTCAGAGCCGAGCAGAAAGGCCGCCTTGAAGATGTAATGTCAACCCAAACGTTTGAGAAGGGGCAAAGGTCTAGCAAGAAGACTAGCTGGATCAAGTGCTTCAATTGTCAAGGGTTCAGACATATGGCTGCTCAGTGCCTGAACCAAAGGATGATGGTCATTAAGGGAGAAACCTCGAAGTTAGAGGTAGAGAGTACAGATGAGGAACTCGAGAAAGAGGAGGTTCCTGCGGAGAAAGAACTAATTAAAGAAGACGTGTTTCTCGAAGACTTAGACTAGTTACTCATGGTTGTCTGGTGCCCTATGAGCATAGAACCCTCATGAGAGGAGGAGCAAAGAGAGAATTTGTCTCATACCAATTGCAAGGTGAATGATCGAATGTGTACTGTTATTGTGGATAGTGGAAGTTACACTAATGTGGCATCGATTGATCTTGTTTCAAAACTAAAGCTGCCGACTGTTGCACATCCTAGGCTGTACAAGTTGCACTGGTTAAGTGAGAAAGGAGCATTACATGTCACTCAGTAAATACTATTGCCAATCACTATAGGGAATTACTCTGACCAGATCCTCTACAACGTGCTGCCAATGTACGCTTCCCACGTATTGCTAGATAGGTCGTGGTTATATGACAGGAGAGTTATACATAACGGCTATAGGAACACGTATATGCTGGAAAAGGTTGACTAGGGATCACAATGAATCCGATGCCGCTGAGAAAATTTCATAAGCTATAGACAAAACTTGCTCCCGGATTGAAGAAAGCTTTGGTGATGAGTAGAGCTAAGCTCTAAGAAGCCATCAATGTTGACGAGCCAACCCTATTGTTGGTTGGGCAACTACTGGAAATGAAGGAGCGAGGTAAGCTTCCCTAAGAAATCAAGGGGTTGCTAAATGACTATGCCAACCTGTTCCCAAAACAATTACTTAAGGGGTTGTCCCCAACTCGAGACATAGAGCACTACATTGACTTAGTACTTAGCGCATTGCTAAATAAGCCAGCTTATCGGATGAATCCTGAGTAAGCTTCTGAACTCCAATGTCAAGTCAATGAGTTGCTAGAGAGAGGTTATGTGAGAGAGAGTCTCAGCCCTTGTACCGTACCATGTTTGTACTTCTAGTACCAAAGAAAGATGGAACCTGGTAGATGTATGTTGATAGCCGAGCCATAAACAAAATCACAATCAAATACAAGTATTCGATCCCGAGGCTAAAAGACATGTTAGATGAGCTGAGTGGAGCCAAGATTTTCAGTAAGGCTGATCTCAAGTCTAGCTACCATTAAATACACATGCGGGTGGGAGACGAGTGCAAGACTGTGTTCAAGACTCGATATGGATTTTATGAGTGGATGGTCATGCCCTTCGGCTTGTCAAATGCCCCGAGTACTTTCATGAGACTTATGAACCATGTGCTGCAACATCTCACAAGGAAGTATATCGTAGTGTACTTTGACGACATCCTGGTCTACAGTACCAACATGCCGAGTCACGGTGAACAACTTAGATCCGTCTTGGATATCCTTCGTACCAAGAGACTATTCGGCAACGTGAAGAAGTGTTGCTTCTACTAGGAGGAAGTGGTATTCTTGGGGTATGTAGTCAGTAGAGGAGGCTTGTAAGTCGATGATGAGAAGATCAAAGCAATTGTTGAGTAGCCAACTCCTACTACTTATGTCGACGTAAGAAGTTTGTACGGACTAACTTCATTTTATAGAAGGTTTATCAGGAATTTCAACATCATCACTGCACCACTTATCGAGCTTACAAAAAAGAACGTCGACTTTCGATGAGGAGAAAGGGAAGAGAAGAGTTTTGCCAACGTAAAAGAAAGATTGACCTCCGCCTTAGTGTTAGTACTACCTAACTTTGACAAAATTTTTGAGCTGGAATACGAAGCATCGGATGTTGGAATAGGCGTTGTCCTAATGTAGGAAGGCCAACCAATTGACTTTAATGGTGAAAAGCTCTAAGGACCACAACTGAACTACTTCATGTATGACGAGGAACTTTTGGCACTAATCCGAGCAATGCAAGTATAGCAATATTACTTACTGCCGAGAGAATTTGTCATATATACCGACCATGAATCACTAAGGTACCTCCGAAGTCAGACCAAGTTATCGAAGCGGCAAGCGAAATGGGTTGAATTCCTTGAGGGGTTCAATTTTATGATAAGGTACAAGCAAGGAAAGAGCAACGTAGTTACAGATGCTTTTTTGAGGAAGCATTCGCTCTTATCAGAACTTCAGACCAGGCTGTTTGGTTTTGCGAGTATCAAAGAATAATACTCCGAGGATCTACACTTTAGATCAATAATTTCACGATGCGTCGATGGGAGGACAGTGGACGAGTATTATGTGGAGGATAGCTATCTATTCCGAAGAGGGAGACTATGCATACCAACTTGTTCCCTACACGAATTATTAATCAAGGAAGCCTACAACTGAGGGCTCTCCGGACACTTTGGAGAAAGGAAGACCTATAAACTATTGAATGGTCGATTCTTTTGGTCGAGAATGCAAAGAGATGTGTACTGAGTTATGGAAAGCTCTACAGTGTGCAAAAACGCCAAGTGTACAGCCAAACAAGGGAAAGCAATGCCCCTACTTGTTCCAACGAAGTCATGGACTAAACTGAGTATAGACTTTGTTCTCAGACTATCCCGAACTGCCCGAAGCAAAGATTCTATAATGGTCGTCATAGATTGGTTCAGTAAGATGGCACACTTCGTGCCCTATACTAAAACTAACAACACTTCGGCTATTGCTTCTCTTTTCTTATTGGAGATTGTGCGAATACACGGTGTGCCAAAGAGTGTAGTCTCTAACAAGGACCCGAAGTTCTTGAGCCATTTCAAGAGGACCCTGTGGCGTCGACTGGGAACCAAATTACTCTTCAGTGCCTCTTGTCACCCCCAAACTAACGGCCAAACAAAGGTGGTTAATCATACTTTAGGGTTATTGTTTTGAGCTATAGTAGGCAAGAACTTGGCTGATTGGGACGTCTGCCTACCAATGGTCGAATTCTCCTATAACCGAACCGTACATGATACCACTAAACAAACTCCCTTCAAGGTAGTCTATGGATTTAATCCTGAGTTGCCCCTTGACCACGCCCCTGTACTAGCACCCGTATAAGAGGACCCTGACGCCTCAACCAAAGCACAATCTCTTCAGCACATCTATGACAAGGTCACTCGGCATATCAACCAAGCTGCCAGAAGAATGTAAGAAAGGACCAAGGGTAAGTCGGCCAAACAATTTCAGCCAAGAGACTTAATATGGCTATACCTCGGCAAGGAATGGTTCTTGAACAAGAGGAAGAACAAATTATCTACATAAGGGGAAAGGCCTTTTAGAATCCTCTAGAAAATCAGTGACAATGCCTATAGATTGGAACTGCTTAAGGACTATGAGGTTTCTCACGCCTTCAACATTACTGGCCTCAGTCCATATCACCCTGATGGAGAACTAAGCAAATATCATTCAGATTTGATCCCAAATCCAAAACCACCCGAGGAGAGTGATAGGAATCAAGCTACAGGACCTCTGACCCGTAGTCAAGTTCGAGGACTAGAAGGATTTGTACGATAAATCCTTATGTTCTAACCTACCCCTACCGAAGCCAAATACTTCCTTGTAGAGTCACCTTTAATGCCGTACCGTATGACCACTTATTATTCAGTATTATGCCGAATCGACCAATCATTCAGTGTCATTCTTGCCAAGAAGTCGAGAGATAGAAAATCCAAACTGATTAAGGCATCCCTGCTCGGACAAGCTCACCTGTTTGTACTTTTTGTCTACATCTCCTAACAACCTCACCAATGCAGAATCGCCACGTGTACAATATCGTATGGAGAATCTATAGCACCAATGGTTATTTTCCTTATATATTCATTTTTACCCTTTTGTATCATGTACGTTACTTCTTTAGGAAATACCCTTATTGTTTTTTTCCTTTTGGGCAAGTTGCCTTAACTTACGGGTAGAAATACCCTTATACTTGTAGCTATAACTCATCAGATTACCTTCAATATACTTGAGAACTTTCTTCTTTGCGTAAACATTGCTTGTTTACTCTTGGCATCACTCTTATCCTTTCCCTTAAGCAAGGTTGGGTGGCGAATAACCTCACTGGACCAATTCATGCTTCATATCGAATTGTATAGTGAGTTCTCGAAAGTTCCATTGATACACCATATCCTTTGGAGCTGTTCGTGGGTTTTTACTTACTATTTCATTTGTCTTTGTCACTCTTTTCGTACCTTTCCCTATTAACCCTTTTTCAAGCTTTTTGTAAGCTTGGACCTATCCAGTAATCGGCCTTGTTTGTTCTTGGTCATGGTTCGCACCTCTAGTGATGAGTCGAAGAGAGCTCCGATCTATTAAGAAGGTTGATAAACCCATGTTCCTATTAGTTAAGAGATTGTTGGAGATGAGGGAATTACAAGATGTTCTAGAAGAGATTCAAAGCTTACTAAATGAGTTTTCCAACTTGTTTCTAAAAGAACTGCCTAGAGGACAGCCTCTAATCTAAGGCATAGAGCATTATATTAACCTTCAACCAGGTGCCACCCTTCCAAACCGACCTACATATAGGATGAACCTTGAGCAAGCTGCTGAGCTAAAAAGGCAAGTGGACGAGCTTATAGAATGATGGTATGTGAGAGAGAGCATGAGCCCTTATGTTGTACCAACTCTACTCGTTCTGAAGAAGGATGGTTCATGACGCATGTGCATCAACAGTTGAGCAATCAATAAAATTACTATTAAGTACAGATACACCATACTGAGGCTCAATGATATGTTAGATGAGTTTCATGGCGCTAACATATTTTTAAAGATTGATCTACAGAGTAGGTACCACTAAATTCACATAAGGCCATGCAATGAATAGAAGACTACCTTTAAAACTAGGCATAAACTCTACGAATGGTTGGTTATACCATTTGGGCTTACTAACGCACTAAGCACATTCATGAGGTTAATGAACCATATAATACACCCTCTAATTGGGAGATGTGTAGTCGTATACTTTAACGATATATTGGTATACAGTGTTAACCTAAACAACCATGTTCGACATCTTCATAAAGTATTTGACAGTATGCGAACCAAGAAGTTGTATAAGAATGTAAAGAAATGCATGTTCTACTAGAGAAAAGTGATATTCCTAGGGTTTGTAGTATCAGGGGAAGGAATCCAAGTAGATGAGGAGAAGATCTGAGCTATTTTAGAATGGCCAATGCCGAAGAATGTCACTGAGGTTCGAAGTTTCAATGGCCTAGCTTCTTTCTATAGATAATTTATTAAGGACTTTAGTACAATAGCCGCCCCATTGACCGAGTTGACTAAGAAGAGTGAAGGATTCAGGTAGAATGATCGAGCTAAATAAACTTTAGAGAGATCAAGGAAAAACTTACCTCGGCACCTGTCTTATCACTACCAAATTTTGATAAGCCCTTCGAACTAAAATGTGATGCGTCGGAGGTTGAAATTGGTACTGTCCTGATGCAAGAGCGACAACCCATCACCTTTTAAAGTGAGAAACTTAGTAGTCTTGCCTTAAACTATTCGGTATACGAAAGGAGTTGTACTCCCTTTTTTAAGCCCTCACTGTGTAGCAACATTACCTGTTACCACAGGTGTTTGTTATTTACATTAACCACAAATCGTTGAAGCATCTTAGGAGTTAGAACAAATTCTCAAAAAGACAGGCCAAGTGGTTAGAGTTTATGGAAGGGTTCTCATACGTCATTCGGCACAAGAAGGGAAGCGCAAATATGGTCGTCGATGCTCTGTTGCGATGGTAGACTTTGCTAACCACTTTGCAGACAAAATTATTAGGATTCTCACTAATTACTGAACATTATGCTCATGATTCTTATTTCAACACTATCATAGAATAGTGTAAGGATGGAATTGCTGTCAAAGGATATTATCTCAATGATGGTTACCTGCTTCAGAACCGAAGGCTATGCATACCAAACTATTCCACGCATAAGCTGTTGATTAGGGAAGCTCATAGCGAAGGATTATCTAGTGATTTCAAAAAGACCAAGACAGCTAATATGTTGAAAGAAAACTTTTATTAGCCTGGTCTGGCCAAAGATGTCTGTAAGGTAGTTAGTTGTTGTGAAGTATGCAAGCGTGCTAAAGGGAAGAGAGAACCCCGTAGAGAGTACATGCTACTACCAACACGCACTTTACCTTAGGCTGACCTCGCATGGACTTTGTCCTAGGGTTGCCCTGGACATCTAGAGGGAAGGACTCTATTTCTGTTATAGTGGACTACTTCAGCAAAATGTCACACTTCATTCCATACCATCAGACTAATGATGCCCTATATATCATTGATCTATTTTTACATGAGTTTGTCTAACTACATGGAGTACCAAGGACTATTGTTTCAGATTGAGACACAAAATTTTTGAGCTATTTTTAGAAGACTCTTTGGAGAAGACTTGAAACTAAACTTGTATTCAGCTGTAGTAGCTACCCTCAAACTAATGGCCAAACTGAAGTGGTAAATAGGATGCTAGGTAATCTACTTAGAGCTGTTGTGCAAAAGAACTTACAGGATAAGGATCTATGCCTACCAATTGTGGAGTTCACATACAACCGAACTGTCCATAACACTACTGAGAAAACCCCATTCGAGGTTGTCTATGGCTTTAACCCTACCATTCCCCTGGATATGATCATCACCCTAACAACTACTGAAGAAATTCAATCTAGAGTAGACTGAGCCCAAGAATTGCATGAACTACATCGGTCTATAACGAAGAAGATCGCCAAGTTCAATTAGAGACAACGAAAGATTGGCAGCCGAGGTCGCTAAACTGTTTCTTTCTAACCTAGAGACTTAGTATAGATTTACCTCAGCCGAGAGCAATTTCCACACTTAAGATAGAACAAACTAACTCCTCATGCTGATGGTCCATTTAAGGTCCTGAGGAAAATCAACCACAATGCTTATCAAATCGAGTTGCTTGGTGACTATGGAGTTTCTTCCACCTTCAATGTGTCCGATTTGATCTCTCACTAACCAACAAAAGAAGACTCAGCAAGCGCCCCAAAAGAAAGAGCAAAGACCACTCCAAATTTGAGGACAAATCTTTCTGACCCCCAGGCAAATGATAAGAATCAACCTCTCGGATTGATCACGCATAACCGAGCTAAAGGACTCTAAGGACTCGCTCGAAGGATTCTAGCTTTGACCATAGCCGAGACAGGGATTCCTACCTTGAGCTGATCTCCAACCGACCTAACTACCAAATCCTCACATGCATCAAATCCTCCCTTATTCAACAGCAACATTTTACTCCAAGAGACAGCCTAAGAATAGCTGAAGCGAGCTCCTGATCTAACCACAAGCATCTAACTCCAAAGCAAGCTAACTCCTTTTTAGAACTAATCAGTCCCCAACCTGAACCGGATCAAGTCGACCTCAGACTGCAATGCCCTTCTGTTTTCGCTTACTTTGCAACATATTCCTAATGACCAGCCACCAAGCGATACATGTCTTCTAACATAATAATCCAAAATGATTCTTCTTTCCGTACTAAATATTCTTTGCCTCTTTTACCCCTTCTAGTATGTTTCATGTAACCTAAGTGTAAAATACCCTTTTTGTCTTTTCATACATGTAAAGTAACCCTAGTGGACAGATATATAAGCCCCTGCTTCCTTATACACAAGCATCCAACTTTCAATATAAATTTATTCAATTAAGCAACCCTAATGTTTCATTATCTCTTAACTCTTATCTATTCCCTTAAATAAAGAGTAGTGGCAAATGACTTTTCAGTTCAGACCGATGTGTCATATCCAACGAATTGTAAGCCAAGCAAGATCTATTGGTGGGTCATATCCATTTGATAGTTGCTCGGACTTTGCTAACCCTTTTCCCTATTTGTTTTTGTTTGTTTCGTTGTGGTGTCTCTCCATATGTTCGACCTCGAAGACGTATCAGCGCATTTACGACAACTCTAACCTAATCATCAAGTAGGTGAATGGTGAATTTGCTCTCAAAGAACCAGTATTAGCGCTTTATAGGTTTGTAGTACAGTCTTTGGTTAGCAAATTCAAATCAATAAGGTACGAGCATGCCAAATAGTCTACCAACCTCTATGTAGATGCCCCGGCAACATTAGCTTCCAAAGTTCCCATTCATAAGGTAGAGAACATCAAGGTACTTCCTAAAATAGAAACTAGATTGACTAAAGGGCACTCTGAAGATGGTCAAGAACAACAAGGTAGTAAGAAGTTGTACCACCACTTACTTGATATGGAGTACTATTAGCCCACCATGGAAAATGATGCATTCAATTTTGCTAAGAAGTATGTCGCATGCCAATAACATAGTGATGCAATCTATACTCTCGTGGTTACATTGCATAGCCTAACTACTCCATGGCCATTCCATACTTAGGCATTTGACTTAATTGGTCCAATACACCCACCATCTAGAGGGTGCATATAGATCCTTACTAAGACTAAATGTTTCACTAAGTGAGTTGAGGCAATCCCCCTCAAATGCAATAGGATCTACCATAGCAAATTTCATGAAGGAACATATTATTTGCCATTTTAGAATCCCAAAGCGTATCCTTTTAGATAATGGCACCCCTTTCATCAACTCTCATATACGACAGCTGCTAACTTCTTACAATATCAATAATGTAAAATCCATACCATATTATCCGAGAGGGAAATGGCCAAGTAGAGGCAACAAACAAGACTCTCCTAAAGGTGCTCAACCGAATGGTTCATGAAAATCATAAAGAGTAGAATGATAAACTGCTATTGGCACTATAGACTTACAGAATTTCTAAGCAAGGTCATACTTAGGTGACACCTTTCTCTTTAGTATATAGGTCAGATGTGATTATGCCTATTGAAATCTTGGTTCCTTCTATACGCTTGGCCCTCAACACTGAATTAGAACCGAACAGCCTACGTATGTTGGATCTTAAAGCCTTAGAAGAAAGGCGAGACACTGCTAAGCATAACCTTGCTAATTACCAAAGATGACTTAGTATTACATATGATCACCTGGTCAAGAAAAGATCTTTTCAACAAGGTGAGGTTGTACTTCGCATAATAGAGCATGTACGACAAGGTATTCTAGCGCCAAAGTTTACACCGAAGTGCAAAGGCCCTTTTATATTTCATGAGGTCTATGAAAGCAACTACTACAAGCTCCTTTATCCAAAGACTAATGCAATAACCCCTCCCATTAACTTTCAATACGTTAAGAAGTTTCATTTGTAAATTCAACAATGTATTTGCAATTCAAATGAAAGAAACATTTAACTTGCATTACTCTATTTCTTTGTGTTCCTTTCCTTTCTTTTGCCTTATTATTGCAGCAAAGTTAGAGAATTATCTTCTTAGCACACAATTTTAATTATGTATTCTATTCTTATCTCTTTATTGCTACAAAGTTAGTGATACGTCTCCTTAACACATAAGGCTAATACATAATTAAGTAAAGAGAAAGCAATACAAGGTTAAGTATTAGGAAATACCCTCTTGACCACTAATACAAATACGCTTAGCATATGTTAATATCACTGCTTAAGTGTGATCGACTATTTTATCTTATGTGCTCAACTTATTGTTGTTAGCAAGTGAGAGCCTTCCTCCAATGTGCAACACTATGCTCTAGGCTTTACAACCCATAAGAAGCAAATCTTACTATCATGGTGTTTCTTTTATATTATTGCCGCTAAGTGAGGTACTACCTCCTAAAGCGCATAATGACCCCCCGCAAGTTTCATGGCATAAGCTGTCTTTAGGCCAAGAAGCCTTGTTATTTGATATAACCAAGTAATTGACATAAATAAAGAAAAGAAGGACATGAAGAAAGCAATCGAATTTCATTCAATCAACAAGTTTTATTAGAAAGTGTTAAAATAACTCGAATACCAAAAAAAAAAAAAAAAAGGGGGAAGAATGAATGTCATCAAAACAAATGAATATAACTAAACTCCACTAAGGTTAGCAATCTAGACCTACTATAGACTCAAAGTCCACATTGCCTAATAAATCTTTTACTTCACAGTCTATTTCCTTAATAACACCTTGCAAGGCTTGAAGCCTCGCTACTAGCTCGTGTCAGGTTCTCATAGCAACACAATAACTCAACAATCTCTTAGCTTTAGCAGCAATGGGCTCTAAGCTACCAACCTTGAATTTTAAAAGATGAGCACCTTCAACATAGCTAATCAGTTGTTATAGCTTATCATCTGATAGAGACCTCTAAGACCTCTCAAGCAGTGATGCAACTTCCCCTAACATTTTTAACATGGTATTAGCCAACTCAATCCCTATCATAGGAGATTCGCTCCAAAAATATTGGTCCATAATATAAAGTCTCTCCAATAGTTCTAATAGACGAGAAAGAACATCAAATCCATGAAAGGTTACTATCTCCTTCGAGATGGTTCCTAGAGTTGCCACCAGGTCTCCACGAGATAAGTTAGCAACTGAGGGTAGAGAAACATCAGTAGATGCTCCATAAGTCCCTGAGTGGAGCAACAAGTCTGCATAAGTATTACCATCACCTGCCTTATTGATTGACGAAGTAATGTCTTATGTCTCAGGAGAATCATTCAACTCTTTAGTTCCATTACCATCATCAGCATCTCCATATTGGACTAAGGATTCACCATAATCCATCAAGTCCTCATCATCACCATCCTTATCTGAAGCTACCATTGGTGTAGCAGGATTGTTTAGACAAACCCCGGAGCTCAAGTTAGTAACATTGCCCTTCCCGTTGATCGCAACAGGAAGGCCTGTCTCAACTTATAAGAGTAAAGAAATAAAGTCGAAGGTATGAATACAAAAGGAAAAAGGAAATCATACATATGAAAATACCATCATGCATTTAATAAAGTTACCTCTTGAATAAATACTCACTTGGTTTGTCTCGAATCCATTAATGGAGGCGAAGGGAGGTTACTCTTAGACTTTAAAGAAGGTTTCACCCCTGTTATCCTACTAAGACATTCTAATTGTTTAGTAATAGCTCCTCGTGCATCTCTACTACCTTGAGACTTGGGCCTTGAGAGTTTAAAAAAGAATTTGTAACAATACATAGTAAGTGCATGAAGTGTATCACCTACTGATGCAAAGGCATAAGCCTAGAACACATCTAAGCAATTCGTCCAATGTGTCAACCATCGAAAGGAAGTAACCCCAGAGTGACCAGTAGAAGGAAAGAATAGCTATCGCTTTCCAAGGCGAATCTTCCTAAAGCCATTTGGACATAGTAACTAGAAATAAGATTCACAACTCTCAATCGTAATAATCAAGCGAGGCACTCCTTGATCAAAACCAAGGTAATGCGCAACCCGATGGGGAGAGTACACCATGACTCTTCACTCTAAAAAGCAGTCAGTTGAGTCTTTATTGTCAAGAAGGGAAGGTAAGCTCCTTGAAATATACTATAAGAGGAACATAGCTTGAGAATTAAGGATATCTTCTCAATTTTCCACCAAGGTAACCTCACTGTCTGAGCTAAGATGATAAAGTCCATTACTGTCTTCATATCCTGCAATTTGCTCGACATAAGGGTAGAATGTGAATTTACCCCCAATTTCAATAAGCTGCAGGAGTAATTGATCAATCAATCCCTCAACCCAAGCCCACGATCTAAGAAGACCAAGGTCAGGTTAGTCTTGTGTAGCTAGAGGAGAAAATTTCCTTTGAAACCGCTCACAAAAGAAAAGTTGAAGGAACACCAGATCTACATGTGAAATGCTCACATATCAACCTTTCAAACATATGGAAGCATGGTGATAGAGGTCTAACCATCAATAAAGAGAACAGTGTAGATTTGATCGAAGGCTATTGCCCAACATATGTCTTCGATAAGAATTGCCAAGAAGTTGTGAGTTAAATATTAAAAAAAAAATGAATGAAGAAGATCGTGGAAATAGATGAAGGGAAGACTTACTATTGAAACTCATTATTATTATGAGAAATGAAGAGAAATCGATAATATATATATATTATAAATATTTATGGCCGATGTGAGGGAATTTAGATGGAGAAAAATAATTCAAATCCAAGATTTGATAAGAGATGGATATTGAAGATTCAACTTTGAGGTTCAAAAATACTTAAAAGATATTTTTATGATAAAAAAAGAAAAAAAGAGAGAGATGTGAATGAGGATGTGATGAGTCGGACAATTTAGATAAAAAGATTTGAGGAGTTCCTTTGCTATATCTTGATAATGTAAAAATAAATAAATAAAATAAAATAATAATGAATAGATAATAGAAGAATAGATAGAATACCTGTATGATGGAGATGCGTGGTTAATGATGCAACATGCAGCCTTATTATTTATAAAGAAAGATTGATGATATAGAATCTTGTTGAAGAGATATTCATGCATAGTATGAGTTAAGAAGATAAGTGTCGCTATTTGAGATTGAGATCTAATTCATTTAGATATTGTTGTTATTTATTTGGTTAAGGGAAATAATGAGATATTGCTGGTGATATTTAGTTGTGGAAGAAGATTTGACAAAGGTATTGAAGATTTAATCTATTAGAGTAAATTTCTCTTTAGAATGAGATCAGCTATTAATGTTTGGCTGTAGAAGAAAGATTTGAAAAAAAAAAAGAAAAAAATATATATATACCAATACCGTACTGTACCATAGGAGCATTGCCCTCCCACCCCTATGCTACCTCCACATAGCATGACGTGAAGCATTGCCCCTTTTACTGGTATGAATAAGATATGTGTGTGTGTGTGTGTATAACATGGCCAGATGGGATATTATCAAAGTTCTAGATTTCTATGAATGCTTCGATGACTTTATTTTTCTACCAACAATCATAAAATGAAAAAGAAATATTGAAAGTAACTAACTATTTTAATTCTATGCAATGGATGTGAATCAATGTCATAGGAGCAATAAATCATTAGTTTGATACAAAAGCATATTGAAATATATGTTCCATGGCAACAAAATGAATATTAGCATATTATGCTTAGCTCATTAGCGATCCGAAAGAAGCGTCAATTTCATAGATGTTGGAAATAATTAAGCAAGCAAAGTCAACATTTAGTATGTCTACATAACAGTTGAAGAAACAATTTCTAAAACTACCCAAAACCTCCTTAAATGTGTTTAAGAAACTTTTGGTTAAGAGGCAAAATATAAAGGGTTAAAAATTGCAATACTGTTTATTTGGGCTTAACTCCTTAGAGAGATTGAAGAAATAGTATTCCACTATAAAAACTCTATTCTCTATGATCAAATAACATTCGAGCAAAAAATTGATCTCATTCGCTCAAGCTATAAGGTGAATGCCTTAAGTACCTTAAGATTGCTTTGTCTGTCACTTGTGTATTTGAAACACTGAGATTGCCTGTTCCTCCTCTCTGCCTTATTCTTACCTAATCATCCCTTCAAATGACAGTCTCGCTTCACTTCTTTGAAGCTACATATAGCGCATTATTTACGTAGCACGCATGTGACCACTCCAATCAGACCCCTATGTCTACATTTTGGTGACTCTACTAGGGAAGAGTGATTGTAGAGACATGGCACCTCCCAAGAAGAGAACAACTGGTACATTTGATACTACATCCCAAAAGCTCGACACTAAAGTTGAGCTTACTAAGTAGAATCTGCTCCTATTGCTTAAGAACATTAGCCAGGATCATTCAATGCTTGAAGCTCTTCTAGATCTCGTACAATCAATGCAAACAATGCAGGAAGTCATGAGGGCTTTAAATCAATTCATGGTTATGTTCCAACCTATCCTCATTAGGATGGCTGCCATCACTATTGCGCAACAAGGTATAACTTTACCGAATCCTATGGTTGCTATACAACCAAACACTACTACCTCAACTCAACTAACTAATCCTCCGGCTATTAAGAAAGATCTCCATCAAAGTGCAAGTGTTGAGACCCCCTCCCCCCCCCCCCCCCCCCACTAGAACCTACATGATAGCCAACTCTTACAACGAAGAATATAAGAGTCCATTTAGGTGGCTCTTCATCTTCATGGGTGCCTACTCCTCCATCTAATCCTACCATCCCAATCTTGGGAAGATCTACTTCTCATCCCAATCTTGCCCCTACTCTACCACCTACGTCTACAACTTCTGCTCCAAGGACTTCCTTTATTACAAAGGAAGACTTGGACATTTATATGAGGTAAATACAAGCTAGGTTATTGGTGGGAGTACCAGAGCTGAAACTCCCATATCATCAATGCATTGCAACGAACCCATGCCTTGAGGATTATGTCCTCATGCTATTCAATGGTAAGAAGGGAAGTGCAAAGGAACCCCTACTGAAATTTATTGAAACCCTAGAGCCTTATAGGATTGATGAAGACCTGAAGCTTCGAGAATTCTCCAATTCATTGACGAAGAAGGCATATACCCAGTATGTCAACCTGCCCTCGAGATCAATTGATTCATGAGAAACTATGTGCAAGCTTTTTCTGGAAAAATTCTTCTCCACCCATGAGTAAGTTACGATTACAGATATGAGAAGCATACGACAAAACTTAGAGGAAGATCTAATGGATTATATAAAGCGCTTTAGAGAACGCACTCTAGACATTCAAGATATCTGTAATAACAGAAAACTAGTGAAGATCTGTATCCAAGGGATGTTCTCTAAGTATGTTATGTACCTAGAGAACCTTTCCCTATGTTCTTTTGCTACACTCATTGAATATGCACGAAGGACAAACAACTCTATTATGATGCAACAAAAGGAAAGTAGCAAGCTTAACAAACGAATAACATTCATATCCTTGACTGGGAGTGAGGACTTTAATGCCAGTAAGAGACCTAAGAAAGATGCAAAAGCTCCTTCATTTCCATACCCAATGAGCAAGGTACATGCCATCCTTAACCGTTGGCTACAGGATGAAGCTATTAAGTTGCAAAGAGTTGAGTGCTAACCTATAGAAAATGAAAGAAGAAATCCCAAATATTGTCAATTTCATGGAATAGTAAATCATCCTGTTAGGGATTGCCAAAGCTTAAGAAAGATATTCCACGAAAGAATTCAAAATGGGGAGCTTGTCATCGAAAATAATGACATTCGTAACAACCCGCTTCCAAGTCATGGTACTCATATGATAGCACATGAGTGCTTTGAAAGTAACTAGTGATTCGTTAGGTATGAAAAAAAAAAATGGGTTTAAGCTATGGCATTGCTTTTATAAATGAAGAATTTATAAAATTTTTATTACCTTACTCATCTCTGTGTTTTATATCTTACTCTCTCAAGCCCAGGCAATGTCCTGGCATCTTATCTCCTACGCCTCAAGCCCAAGCGATGCCTTGGCTTCTTGGCTCCCATGCTTTAAGCCTAGGCAATGCCCTAGCATCTCAACTGCCATGCCTTAAGCCCAGGCAGTACCTTAGCACCTTAGCTCCCACCCCTAAAGCCTAGGCGACACCCTGGCTTCTTAGCTCCCATGCTTCAAGCCTAGGCGATGCCCTAGCATCTCAACTGCCATGCCTTAAGCCCAAGCAATGCCTTAGCACCTTAGCTCCCACGCCTAAAGCCTAGGCAATGCCCTAGCATCCCAATTCCCATTCTTAAAGCCCAAGCGATGCCCTGGCATCTCAACTCCCATACCTCAAGCCCAAGTAGTGACCTAGCATCGCGACTCTCATGCTTAAAGCCTAAGCAACGCCTTAGCTTCTCAACTCCCATGCCTCAAGTACAGGAGATGCCCTAGCGTCTCAACTCCTATGCCTCAAGCTTAAGTGTCATCCTTATGTCTCAGCTTCCACGCCTTAAGCCTAAGTGAAGCCTTAGCATCTCAGCTCTAACACTTTAAGACTAAGAGACACCGTGGCATCCCGGCTCACATGCCTCAAGCCTAGGTGACACCCAAGCATCTTAACTCTCACGGCTAAAGCCCAGGCAATACTTGTCATCTTGGCTTTCGTGCTTTACGTCTAGGTGATGCCCTGACATCTTAGACTCTATGCCTTAAGTCCAAACAATGTCTTCGCATCTAACGTTTGTATAGGAACTGCTGTTTAATTGAAGAAGTGATCCAACGGTAGATCCTAGCTTGCCATGCTTCCATCTCACTCATGTGGGAACCACAGTAGAGTGAAAGTAGCAATAGTAGCAAGGATCTTAGTCTTCCTGAAGAGAAACATATGCTGTAGCTTTATGGTGATATGATCCACTTGCCGACCCATCCAAGTTGTACCTTATTAAGTAAGGAAAATTGAAGATGAGGGAAAGATAGCTCTCTCTTCTCTTGATTTTTGAATCAGAACATTGACATAATGATGTTGATCCTACAATCCCACCAAGACTTGTTGTAGAACAAGCTTACTGCACGTGAATCCTATTAAGGCTTGCCGTATAGAAGCCTTGTTATGCTTGAGGCTTACTGGGAACTACTTCATTCGAAGCCTACTAAGCAAGATGCTCGCTGCACTTGATGCTTACCAGGGCCTACTACACTTAAGGCATTCTTGCTTAGGGCTCCTCTATGTAAAGGCTAATGTTCTTAAGGCGTGCTCACTTAAGGCCTACTGTGCTTAAAGCCTACTAGGGCTTACTGCGCTCAAAGCTTGCTCATAGAAGGTAGCTCCTTACAAGAGGAACTAGCTAAGAGGAACTACCTAGCCTATGCTAATTCTTGGAGTAGGTTTTTAAGGTTGATTGGGGGCAATTAATTATGATATTGTTCATACCTACAAAGATGGAAAAAGAATGTATGAGCAAATGACACAACTATAACACTTGAATTAAAAAAAAAAAATAGAGAGAGAGAGCACATGAAGGTACTTACTCTATCCTGCGACTAGGGCTTAGAACCTAAGGCTTTCCTTTATTCACTTCCTTCGCTCCTCGAAGAAGTATATAAGCCAAGAAGCAAAACATGGCTTCTTCTTCTTAATACAAATAGCTTGCAAAGCATCCATTAAGGATGCTTGAAAACTGTGCTCTTTATGAGAGGTTGTTGTGGCAACAAGATCGGCTCATCCAAAGCTGCACAGATTCAATAGTATAGCTATGTCTTCTAATGTTGGAGTTATCTTCCCTTACGAAATGATAAATATGTGGCTCTCAATACTCTAACATAAGATGATCACCTGACATACTTCCATTCCATACATTTGCAGGAACCGCAGCCAAGTAGAAGTGGTAATAGCTCGAAGGACTTTTACCTTCTTTAGAAAAGTTACGTACTCTAGCTTTTCTATAATGTATGTTACCCAATCATCCCATCTAGAAGGTAACTCCTTCAAGAATATAAATTAGGTATTAGATAGAGATAATTCTCTCTTCTTATTCTTAAAGTACAACACTGAATCTCCCTTGATGGTATCTCTAAAATCAATACAAGGCTCGTGCTTAATAAGCTGAAGACCACCATCAATGTAAGGTGTCGCGTAGGCTTCTTGGCGTTTATCTTTGTCCCAAAATGTGTCTTCAGAAATAGTCTTATCCAGCTAGCCACTTATCCCGAAGATACGAGGTAGGTGGTAGGCATTTTTCTTGATACACTAAACAAGATTTTTTATCAAAGAATTAAGAAGGCCATAATGTAAAGGAGCAAGTTGTTTTCTCTTATTGGTTCTTCGTCAAAGGGCGAAAAAGATTTTCTTGATGTGACTTCTGATTGCAATTGGTTCTTGCTTCAATTGTCTAATAAATAGAGCTCATATTAACTATTAAGAGAAAGAAAATAAGCATAAGAATTCATTTATAAAAAAAATAGAGAGAGAAAGATTGCAATTACTTCACTATGAACCACATCTTACAGATTTTGCTCTAGTAAAATGGCTGCATATAAGTGGACACCTCATGCCGTTATCCAATTAGAGGCACATATGGATATTCAATGCCTGCGTACTTTATGCATGAGATTGCAGATGAGAAGAAAGGAAATAAAAAGAAAAAGAAATCAATTAAAGAACTTACCATAATCTTGTTACTTCGGTGGAAGTTGTCAGCCTCTCCATATCGGTAGTTATGCATAAGAAAAGGCAAAACTTGTAGCCACATTATTTATCAACGACATTCGAGTATTATAGAAAAGAATACAACCTTATTGAGTTGCCTTTCCATATTTTACATGTGTATAACTTGGAAAATACATTTGGAAATATGAGTCAATACTATAGATTGCCAGAGTTATAATATGAGCATTATTGTTATTTTTTGTCAATTAGTTTGAGGTCCTATCGAAAACATTCATGGATTTGGCTTCTACGAGTCTAATCTCTCTAACTAACATTCATAGTTCCTTACTCTGAAAGGGTAAGTATAACTCTTTGAGCATGGTTCTTAGATTTGTTCTCCGATTATTGTTGGGGAGTTGATGGTGATGGATGAACCTATAACAATCCAATTGCAATTGAATGTTAAGGAGAAAAAAAAAAGATACTAAAGGAAAGAACCGAAGTAAAAGAAAAGGAAGCTAATGAAGGATATATATCTATATATATATATATATAATATATATACATATATCGGATATCTATGTTAAAAGGTATTTGCCTTGTTGATTGCTTATGTGTTGATGAAGAACGCAACCCTGTTATAGCAATAAGTCCATAGGAAGACACCTGGTGATATTTTTCTTAAAATCCCTATGACAAAGATGATAAGATATATGTTAAGAGACTCCATGGGAAAAGTAGATGAAACAGGACAAGATACATCCTTCGTCGCCTCTTGATCAATAGTATTGCCACTCCTAACGAAATCCTGTAAGAAGTGTAGTAGGATGGAATATTAGAAGATTAAGATGATTGAAAATAAAGG